>BQNB010114487.1:0-15125 GCA_026074375.1 Tanacetum coccineum
AGAAAATCATATTCTAGATGATTAAAAAGGTTTTAATTAGCATACCTTTTTTTGATAAATTAAGCTAATTAATTTTTTTGGTCGGCAAATTGTTACAACATAAACGGACCGTGCGTCAGAAGCCAATGATGATTGTTTCACCAACTTGAAACGGTTCCATTGGCTTAGAGCGGTTGTGCTTGCAGCCATTAATGGACTGTTAGCACTAGCTTCGATAATTTTAGACAATATTTTTCCCTCAACATTTAACAATATCTTCGAGAAATAAAACTTGTCCTACTTTAATGGGATCATATTTGGAGTTGTGACCATGGCAATGGGAGAGTATGTGTCGATAAGGTTGCAGTTTGACGTGCAGCAACGAAGCAATTCGGACGAAAAAGGCTCCCCAAACCTGTGGGCATCTGCATTCTTTTCGTTTACGGCTTATCTTCTAGGAGCTCTGATGACTAGAACGCCATTTAGTTATGTACAAGGACATCATTTTTACTATTTTAGGTTAATAGCATTTGTTATAATCGTGTCATTGGGTCAACTGTTTTAGAATGGTTAGGAGCGATGTTAGGGCAAACACTGTTATTTAGGTCTATCATCTGATATGTCGTTGGTGAGTGGATTGTTATAGCTATCACTGTTAGCTATGTAATGGCAAGGGGCGGAGTCGGGATTTACAGTACAATTGACACGCATCATAGGCGAGGGTTCGATCCTCACTACCATTGAATTTATTAAACTAAGAATGGAACATAAATAATAATTGTTTTTCCCAATTTATAAATATGATCAAATACGAATACATCCCTATTTATATATGTTTAATCAATAAATTCCTATTTTATCTTTGACTTTCTAAGATTTCTTTAAGTATATAATATAACTCGTAAATACTTACTAATATGAATGAAATAAAAAATGCAAGACGTGATCAAAATGACATAAAAGGAAAAGACTACAATTATGGGTGTTAAAAAATATACACATTCGGATATCCGTAAATTTGATTGGCATTGATTCAAAAATGCGGATATATGAATTGTCACTTTGGAACTCATATATAAGTTTTACAAAAATTCAAAACATTTGGATACCTAATTTTTGGAAAGATCTTTGGATTGGCGATAATCTTCTCAAGCTTTCTTTTCCTCGTTTGTTTGCTCTTGAAGAGAATAAAGACATATCGGTTGCTGATAAGATGAATACGTCTATCTCCTCTTCTTTTCGTCGTCATGTCCGAGGAGGTGTAGAGTCACAACAACTTGATCAGCTTTCGTTATTACTTGATACGGTTATTTTATCTAATATGGATGACAGATGGTTTTGGGACTTAAATAGCGATGGTGTTTTTCAAGTCAAGGATGTTCGATCTATGTTAGATGAGGCTTTTCTCCCTAAAATGGAAGTTCCTACTCGATGGATTAAAAGTATTCCGATTAAGGTAAACGTTTTTGCTTGGAAACTTTATCTCGATCGTTTACCTACTAGATCGAATTTGTCTCGTAGGAATGTCTCGCTTCCGTCTTTGGCTTGTCCTCTTTGTGATCACGTGCTCGAGGATTCGTCCCATTTATTCTTCGGTTGCTCTGTGGCGAAAGATATTCAGAAGTTAATTTGTAGATGGTGGTATTTAGTTGGTTATCTTCATGAGTCGTACGAGACAGGCTCTCTTGGTTCAAATCTATCCGTTTAGTTCTAAGACGATAAGGGGTTGGAGGCGTGTTTATGTTTCTTGGTGAGCACTTGGAACTTCAAGGAACCAATTCCCTTTTTGCGTCTCCTATTCCCGAAAGGTACTATTTTTTTTTTTTCGACAATATTGTTTTACGCTCTTTTTATTGGTGTGTAGCTAGATGTAATAGAACTTTGAATTGGGTTAGTTGGCTTCAACACCCTTTTTTGATTCCTTTGTAATTTACTAGCTCCTTGCTAGTGGTTCTAATAAAGTCGTCGTTCAAAAAAAAAACTTGAGGCCTCCAAAAGACACGACACGGACTTGCTCCACCACCATCACCATATGATCATATAGTTATTTTCGTAGGGTCGGTTACTATCAATGTACCCACGCTGCAGCTCAACTAGCTCCCCCAACTATGGTTTGGACCAGCCTAACAGGCCAAGATGCTTCGGTTCAGACCCAAGATACCTCGGTTGATGAGGCACAACACGTTGCTGCCCCAGCTCTTAGCTCCCAACCCGCCTACGAGACTGTCCCTCATTACGAAATTGAAGAAGTTGAAGCTGAAGCTGAAGAGGAAGTCGAAGCTAAAGCTCATGAAACGAACCGTGCACCAAAAGCCAATGTTGATTGCCAACTTGAAACGGTCCGATTAGCTTCGAGCGGTTGTTATTGGAGCTATTAATGGCGTGTTAGCTCGCTTCGATGATTTTAGACAATACTTTTTCCTCGACATTTAACAATATCTTCGAGAAAGAAAACTTGTCCTACTTTAATGGGATCATATCTGGAGCGACGACCATGGAAATGGGAGAGTATGTGTCGATAAGGTCGCAGTTGGACGTGCAGCAACGAAGCGGTTTGGACAAAAAAGGCTCCCCAAACCTGTGGACAGCTGCATTTTCTTGTTTGCGGCTTATCTTCTAGGAGCTCTACTGACTACAACACCATTTAGTTATGTACAAGGACGTCATTTCTTTTTTACTATTTTAAGGTAATAGCATTTGTTCTTATTGTGTCATTGGGGTAAGTGTTTTAGGATGGTTAGGGGCGATATTAGGGCGGACATCGATATTTAGGTCTATCATCCGATATGTCGTTGGAAGGTGGATTGTTATAGCTATTACTATTAGCTATGTAATGGCCAGAGCAGATTCGGGATTTACAATACAATTCACACACATCATAGATGAGAGTTCAATCCTCACTACCGTTAATTTTTATTAAATTGAAAATGGAATAGAAATAATAATTGTTTTCCTGAATTTATAAGTATGATCAAATACGAATACAGCCCCAATTTATATATGTTTAATCCACAAATTCCTATTTTATCTAACTTTTTAAGATTTCTTGAAGTATATAATATAATTCGTAAATACTTGCCACTATGAATGAAATAAAAAATGCAATACGTGATCAAAATGACATAAAAGGAAAAGAATACAATTAGGGGTGTTCAAAAATATACATTTTCGGATATCCGAAAAATTGATTGGATTTGATTCAAAAATGCGGATATATGAATTATCACTTTGGAACTCATATATAAGTTTTACAAAAATTCAAAATATTTAGATACCAAATTTTGGATATTCGGATACATACAATCATTATCCAAAATTAAAGATATCAAAAATTCCTAGATCAAACTTTCGCTTTAGCCCTCCAAAAGACACGACACGACCTTGCTCCACCACCATCATCATCGATCATATAGTTATTTCCGCAGGGCCGGTAACTATCAATGTAGCCACCTCTATGTTGCAGCTCCCCCAGCTTTGGTTTGGACCGGCCCAACAGGCCAAGATGCTTCGGTTCAGACCCAAGATGCTTTGGTTCATGAGGCACAGCAGGCTGCTGCCCCAGCTCTTATCTCGCAACCCATCTAAGAGATAGTCCCTCATTACGAAATTGAAGAAGTTGAAGCTCAAGCTGAAACTAAAGTTCATGGAACAGACTGTGCATTAGAAGCCAATGTTGATTGTTTCACCAACTTGAGACGGTCCTATTGGCTTCAAGCGGTAGTGGTTGGAGCCATTAATGGCCTGTTAACACCAGCTTCGATGATTTTAGACAATACTTTTCCCTTGACATTTAACAATATCTTCGAGAAAGAAAAGTTCTCCAACTTTAGTAGGATCATATCTAGAGCGGCGACCATGGCAATGGGAGAGTATGTGTCGATAAGGTCGCAGTTAGACGTAAAGAAAAGAAGCGGTTTGAACGAAAAAGTCCCCCCAAACCCGTGTTTACCTGAATTCTTATCGTTTGCGGCTTAACTTCTAGGAGCTCTGCTAATTGTTAACCTAATTAATAGAATTTAAAGGTAATTTTAATGAAAAGAATTATTTTTAAGGTGATTAGTATTGTGATGTCAGAATTTTCTTCAAAGATCTACATCGGCAGAAAAATCTGACCTCGTGTATGTATTTATTTGTTACAATTGTAGTATTATACGTGGGCATGTTTGACACACTAGATTATTAGAAGATTATGCTTAATTTAAAAAAACATAAGCTAGTGAAAATATAAGCTTTAGTAGACGTAACTTATCATAGATCTCATAAAAATAATCTTATATATCTTTTTAAAATCAAATGTTACTTTATGTAGCTTATAAAAATAATAAATTTTTTAATTTCCGCTTCATCTCCATCTTCAACTATTATACATCTACAGTTCCAGCAATAAAACAGTTACTTTCGCCGAACATACCGTTTATCTATAATGAGTCAAAAGTGAATATTAATATTATTTTATTTTATTTTTTGGTGCAAAGGTGAAGATATATTATTAACCACAAATATTACATTCCAAGCAAGGACGATACATGCAAAATCCTTGCTACAAATTGAAAAACAAAAAGAAATACAGAGAATCAAAATACAACTAATGTCTCTGATGGTGCAGGGTATCTCGGATGATACTGCACCACATCTCTGACAACTCTGAGATCAAACTGATGATAGCTTCCCAAGCCAAATGAGCATCAGTTGATTAACCAATCACCTTTATTGCACCAATACCATATATTCTTGACTATATTTCCACCCTCCTTTCAATCCCAAATCACTCAACCCACATCTACAGTAAAAAGGGATTAAAAGAGGGGGCATCATTAAGCAATATAGAGCCCCATTCACATAAATTGTGAGGCTATACCTATGTCATCTACATTTCCAAGCCATAATCTCCATTACTCCTTCAGCAGTTACCTCACTAAAGAAGCCTTAGAAAACAGAGGGGATGGCATCACTGAATAGGGAACACTCACCCACAATTTGAACCAACCTATCCTCCATTGATAATGTGTCAGTGTAACACACTATCTACCTAGACCTTATGAACCAAAAGATGCCATACCTTATGGTACATCCACCAAAATTAGACCTCCCAAAGTGACAAGCACATCTTTCCAAATTCCTCCCAAGGACAACCTGGAAAAGATATGAAGTCACGAATGGGTATAGTCACACCCAATGAACTCCAAGATACAAGGAACTTCAATTGAAGGTCTGTAACTACAGAAGAGTTTAAATGCTCAAGTTAAGAATACCAGTCATTTCTAGGAGAAGCTTAGCCAAACACTCCTTCAATACTTCAATCATACTTTCTAAAGCTACAGTTGATCACTTTTGTTGTGTACCAGGTGAGCTTATACTTTTCATCATGCCTTTAGAAGACCATAAACAGAGACCGGCATCACTTAACTTTGTTCGACTTTACCTTCCATATTCTTTCCACAAACATGATTGTCCTGTAGTTTTTCACTTTAAGGGACAGAAGCCTGCATTTAACACAATCAATGATGGTCTGAAATAACACTTCAGGGCTTTTGCTCTTTTGTTGAAAGGTCCTTAAATTTCTTTCTTGCCATATAAAGTAGATAGTGCTTGCAAAAGCTAGCCTTCTCACTATGCTCCATATGCTGTTAGTACATGGAAACTTAGGGAGCTGATTTTTGAAACTATCTAAATCCTTCAAATATTTTAAATGAATCATTGTTAGGACATTGTTCCACACCTCTTTAGAGAGCTCACATTCAAAAAAAGGTGTTCATGTGAGTCAGCAGTTTTCTTGCATAAGGAGCAGTTCCATACTTTTCCAGGGTACCAAGCAGCTAATTTGTCATGAGTAACTAGCTTATTCTTCATTGCCATCCATGAAACAAAAGCATGACTGGGAATGTTCTGAGAGAACCAAATGACTTTCCACCATTGAACAATGCCATTTAGAATTCTGATATCCTTCCATGCCTGATTAGTTGAGAATGGTTTTAGAATTCCCTCATTAGTTCTCCATACCAACCTATCTTCAGTACTGTCATTAATTCTAGGGACAGAAAAAGACAACAAGATTGGATATTTCTCAAATAATAATTTGGCCATGCCTATTGGTTCCCACTAATACACCAGAAACTGTTTCATCATTAGAAAAACCAGCAGAGTAAATATCTCTTTTACTCATAATTGAATCAATAGTTGGACTGTCACTTCATTTATCATGCCATACAGAGGTTATCTTGCCATTACCAATCTTATATATCATATTTGGTCTAACTTTGCATCTAAGATCAAGCAGACTCTTCCATAACCAACTATCATTATTCTGCTTTTCCATCTCCCAAACAATCATTCCTTTAAGTTTGACTGTGTTTATCCATTTGACCCATAAGGAATCCTTTTTATTAGCAACATTCCAAAGGTGTTTGATCAGAAGGGCATTATTCCAGCTTTTAAGAGGCTTTAGACCCAGACCACCATTTTGTTTAAGCTGGCAAACATCTTTCTAGGCAACCTTGGCTTTACCATTTTGCAGATCACCTTTGTTCCATAGAAAACCTTTAAAGGTCTTTTCAATATCATCAATCACTCCCTTTGGCAGCTTAAACACTGATGCCCAATAAACTTGAATAGATGAAAGAACAGGTGCAATTAATTAATTGAGTTCTTCCTGCATAAGATAGGCTATTATTCTTCCAATCCATAACTCTAGCTTTAACTTTGTCCATGAACCCCTTACAGCCCTTAATCCTAATTTTATTTGAGACTAAAAGGACACCTAAGTATCTCACAAGAAGCTTCCCTTTCTTGAAGGGCAATATTTGTAATATAGTACCAATAGTACCTCTGTCCATACTGCCACAAAATATGGTACTCTTACCCAAATTAGGAAAAAGCCCATACACAGAACTGAACTTATCTAATGCAGTCTTGATAACTTTGACTGAAGCTACATCTCTATGGCAAAGAACAAGTAAATCATCAGCAAAGCATATGTGAGTTATTTCCAGCTCCTTACATCCATGATGATATTTAAAGTTTCTATTAACCTTGATTTCTTGTTGTAAAATCAAGTTAAAAACCTCCATTACCATAGTGAAAAGATAAGGAGACAATGGATCACCTTGTCTAAGTCCTCTGCCTCCTTTAAAGAATCCATACCTCTCACCATTTAAACAGATAGTATAAGAAGGAGTAGTCACACATAAGCTAATCCACTGAATCATCTTTGGGTGAAAACCAAACAACCTAAGAGCATCTTTTAAAAATTTCCAATTCATTGTATCATAGGCTTTTTGGATGTCAATTTTCATGGAACATATTTTAGGACCTCTTCCATTATCATAACCTTTCAATAACTCTTGAGTTAAGAGAATATTATCAGTTATTTGCCTCTCAGGGATAAAAGCACTTTAGTTTTTATTAACAATACTGTCAAGTGAACCCTTGATTCTGTTAGTGATTATCTTGCTTATACATTTGTACACCACATTACAGCAGGCAATGGGTCTAAAATCAGAGACTTTTTGAGGGGTACCAACCTTGGGAACCAAAGTAATAATAGCGGCATTCAACTCCTCAAGCAGATTTCCTTTGGTAAATAACTCATTCACAGCTAAACACACATCATTACCAACAATGTCCCACGCTCTCTTAAAAAATCTAGCAGTGAATCCATCAGGTCCAAGAGCTTTATTATCATTGATATCAAACATTGCATCCTTGATTTCCTTATTAGTGACATCATTAATCAAGTTGCCAGCATCCTGAGGACTAATTTTATTGAGGAACAAAGATTCATCCAGATCCAAACACTCCATATTTTCTTGAACACCCAAGAACTTCTGAAAGTGCCTTACAAATTAAACTGGAACTTGATCACCACTATATCTAACATTATCCTCCCCACAGATCTCTTCAACTCTGCATCTATTACTTCTACTTTTTAAGGCTTTGTGAAAATAAGCAGAGTTCCTATCACCTTCTTTTAGCCATTCCACTTTGGAATTTTGTAACAATAGCTTTTCCTCATCTTCAAGGGTTGTGATATACTCTTTACCCAAACACACCCCTGCTCTCTAAGGGAAATATTGGTGGGATCAGCATCAATTTTGGTTTGAATTTCATCAAGGTTAAGTTTAAGCTTCTTAACTTTTTCAAACAGATTACCATTCTTCCAATTTAGCTTGTTCAAAGTAGACTTCATTGCTTTCAACATTTTTACCAACTTAAACATAGCATAACCTTCAGCAACATGCTTCTATTTCTCTTTAACCAATCCCTGGAACTCTTCTTTATCAGCAACATAATTGGCAAATCTAAAAGACCTTTTCTTAGCTTTCAGAGTTTGAGGGCAAGTTAAGATTGCAAGACTGTGATCAGATATACCATATGGCAACATGAGATCTCGAATGAGCCCTAAAAAATTCCTCACTTCCCATTACTCTATCAATCTTCTTCATGATCTTATTATTTGGATTTAGCAGGCTTTTGATCCAGGTATAATGAAGACCACTACTGCATATATCCTCCATCTGAACATGGTTGATACACTCTCTAAATTCTTCCATATCCTTTGTTAAATGGGACATGCCTTCAAAATGATCTTCAAGGTTAAGACTGACATTAAGGTCCCCCGTTATAACCCAAGGAGTGTCATTAACAATAGACTTATAATTACTCAAATCAGCCCATAATTTCCTCCTTAACTTGCCACTAATCTCAGCATGGATAAAGGTACAGAACAACCTTTGGTTAGAATTTTGAATGTCAAATAAACATAGGACGGCTTGATCAGAAGCATGAATTATCCCACATTTAAGAACTTTGCGTCCCTTGTTACACTCCATAGCATTACCATAGCACTTCCATCTGCCAAACACTCTATTACCAATTCTTTTGACTTTAGCATCCTTCAATCTTGTTTCCAAGACTGCACAAATGCTCAATTTCTCATCCACAATCAAATCCTTCACTGCATTCTGTTTACTTCTATTACCTAAACCTTTAACATTCTAGGCAGTAATTTTCAAATCCATGAATCATTTAAAAAGACCATTTCCACCCCCTTCCTGATCCATTCAGTATATCCACAAAACTAGGCCCTATATCATTTTGGGCCATTTTTCTTGTAGAACCTGAAGTTTCATCATACACATCAATCACTTCTTCCTCATTTCCATTCTCATTTTCATTCACAATATCACTCTCTTCATTTAAAACAGCATACTTGTTGGCACTTATTCTTATGCTATTGATAATATCTTTTTAAACATTCCAACTTGTCTTAGGACTTCCTTTGTATAGCATTTGTTCCCTTATTTCTTCAGGCTTTCCTTTATCCACATCACAGGAAACTGTACCCGACCAGGGATGGACGAAAACTTGTAAGCTGTCGAGAGGTTTGTATATTACATCATTTTTCTTGATACCATTATTAATATTATTTTATTTTTGTTTTTTTGGTAATCATGAATTTCTTCTTTTATAATTTTGATCAAAATAATCTATATCTATACTATATATAATAGAGGAAGCATCATCTCTCATCTTTTAAAGCACAACTTAACTGTAAGTAATACAACTTATAAAGCTTATGGTACAAATATTTACTCTACTCAAAACTTAACTTTAACTAATACATGTTATAAAGCTTATACTAATTAATGTAATTTTTTAAGACACCACTAAAATGAAAGATACATGTTATTATACGCATTGCACAAACTAATAAAACACACAAAACTTTATACAATTTATATGCTAACAAGTTGATGGCACATACGATTTTGAAAACCGGACCGGACCAACGTGTTCAACCGAAAACTGTAGTCACCATCGGTTCGGCTAACCAATAAAAGCCGTCCAAAAACGAAACGAATAGTACCAGTCAGAACTGGTAAAAATAGGTGAACTGGGTCGGACTAGGGTCATTATTTTATTCTTATAGTTCGTCATTGTTATTTTGTTGGCGCCTGAACTTTAATCACAGAGTACCCACCGCTGCTTTAAAAACATAAGCTACTTAAATATAAGATTTATTTGGCATGCATAACTTATCATAGATCTCAGAGAAATAATCTTATATATACACTTAAAATCAAATGTTAGTACATGTGGCTTACAAAAATAATCTATTTTTTTAACTTCCACTTCATCTACATCTTCAACTACTATACATCTACAGTTCCAGCAACATAACATTTACTTTCGCCAAACATACCATTTATCTACAATGAGTCAAAAGTGAATATTAATATTATTTTATTTTTGATTTTTTTGGTAATCATGAATTTCTTCTTTTATAATTTTAAATAAATAGTCTTTTTCAAAGTAACTACAGTTAGGGCTTTAAACGAACTGAACGTTCAGTAAACATTTCATAAAGCGTTCCGTAAAAAGTTCATTTATATTCGTTTATTTATTAAATGAACGAATATGAACAACATTTTACGTTCGTTCAGTTAAATGAACGAACATGAACAAAAGTCCTTTCCGCTCATTTATGTTCTTTTATGGTCATATATTTTATCTATTTATTATATAGTTTTATAATTGCTTTACTTAAAGAAAACAAAACTTATAAAACACAATATTGTATATATTTTTGTAAATCTTATGTCTCGTTCGTTTATGTTCGTTTTGTGTCTTAAGTTACAAACATAAACGAACATGAACAACCTTATTTCTTAATAAACGAACATGAACAAGAAATTTGTTCGTTTAAGCGATCGTGTTCATTTATTTGTCCGACAAAAACTAAACGAACGAACATGAACAAAGCTCTGTTCATGTGCGTACGATTCGTTTATCGCCCTAACTACGATTTCTTATGGTATATAATTTTATTTGCAAGTAAATCTAGCACAAGGGCGCTCACTTTTTGTCATTCCCTCTTAGAGATGCGCAAACCGGTTAACCAGTTTCGGTTTTGGTTTGGTCAACTGAACCTGTTTTGGTCAACAAACTGGTCCAAACCAGTTCCACCGGTTAATCGTTCGGTTTGGAACCGATCAGGGATGAGAAAAACTCGAACCGGTCCAGCCGGTTCGCAGACCGGTTAACCGGTAAAACCGGTTTTTCGGTTTATGTTATTTTATTTTTTTCATTTTTTGTGGTTTTATACGCAATAAACTGAATAAACTTCAACTTTTATTTCATAGAACACATAATACATCATAAACGAAATACATCGGAAGGGAAAATACATCAAACATAATACATAAACTTAAAACTTAATACATCGGATGATCTAGTCAGACTCGGACAAAGTCATATCATATATTTCTTCTCGTCCGTTGGATCTAGCCTTGCTAACAGCTTCATCGAGTGCTACTTCTTCATCCTAATGTGCTATCAGCGCTTCATATTCTATGCACCTCTTCTCCCAAGATTTTTGCTTCAAAGCCTACGCAGTTTCAAGATTGCTGTGTAGATGAATCCGTTCCGTTGCATGCCATGAGACCTTAGAAAAGAAGTTTGGTGTTAGTCTTGTTCTTCGGATTGATAGCACTCTACCACTTGTTGATAAAGCCGATTCAGAAGCTACCGAAGTATCTTGTACACTCAATATATCCCAGGCCATGTGGGATAGAACGGGAAAGGTTGATTCCTTTGCTTTCCAAAACCCCAACACATCATAACCTGCTAACTCTTACGTCGAAAGATGAGAGAACAAAATCGCTTGGACATATCTCTCGTATTACAGCAGCGCTGCAATGCGATCATCTTTACCCTTTTGTTGGAATTTTGTTTTAACTTGTTTAGCAAATTAGTCATCGGATTCCCTAAATGCGACCTCGATGAAGAAGCCACATCCATATTCGATGATTGATTTGGTTGACCGTATTTCAAATAATAAATATTATACAAACCTTGAAAAGAATCGTTGAATCGTTCTTTTGCCTTAGTTGCAAAGCCATCATCAAAAAACTCCAAATCAGTCAAAATTGACTCGATAAGGCTTTCTACCCCGCTTACATTAAAACATATATTCAAAGCGGCCGCACAAGTAATTACCAGTGGCATTCTTTCAAAGTATTTTTTAAAACTTTTTTTTCATTGCGGGAAACCATACTTGAATATATAACCCACAATTAAGTTTAAATTCGCTTAGTTTTGATACACCTAAAGAATATTTGTTTTAAGTACTAATAAGATGTAGATAATAAGACCCCCTATTATATTTTTCGTGGCAGAGTTAAACAAGTAAGTAATTGGGTAGATATTCAATCATAATCCCCTAAATATGTTCAACTGGAAAATTGAGTACAACCATACTTGTTCGGAACAAAGACTCATGAAATAAGCAAGTATTTTTTTTGTTTTAGACCACATTGGAACATATGATAAGTGAAATTTCATCTTGTCGAAACGTCCAATTAATGTGATAACAATGATTTCTTCGTTCTCTACATATTTGACTATAGGTGATAGTTTTCTTCTAGAACCCGATTTAAATACATCTGTTTAACAATTTATTCAAAAGAATCTTTCATTAGATTTAATCAGGGCCTCAAACCAACCGTCTTGCACAACCAAGTTAATGATGTATGCAACGCATCAACTATGATAAAAGATACCGTCCATATGTGGATTGTATCTTAACTTGAGTTTGTCGATTGCTCTTGTATTGTTGCTAGCATTATCCAACATAATTGACAAAAAAAATTCTTCCAAATGAAACCGGGCAAACACTTTTTCAACATTTTATATAAAGCAGGTCCTGTGTGGGGAACCGAAAAGTCTTTGAATGCAATGACCCGCTTCATTATTTGCCAAGTTGTGGGCTCAAACCAATGTGCGGTAACACATAGGTACGAACCGGGCAAACCATGTGGTGCGGACCAAACATCCGTTGTTATGTTGACACTAGCATTTTAATTAAGAAAACCATCTATTATTACTTGTTTAGCCGCTTTCCATAATTTTATTGCATCACGTTTTAGAGTAGTGCGAATGATTGTATTTTGGCTGCATATGGTTTTGAAACACCCTCGTCATTTGAGGGTTGTCAAAGTGGTTGAATGGTAAGCCTTGTTGAATCACCAAACTCGTGAATTGTTCACGGAGAACATCCAGATTGTACACAAAAACACTCCCATCTCAAGACATAGACGATTGCCTCACTTCCGGAACCGTCTTGAGTATCTCACAATTGCGAAATGCGTGATACGAGTCTCACTCATTTGAAATTGAGAAAAGAAATTAAAGCAATGCTTTACATTGATCCCGTGGTCGTGTTGTCCGACATCTTGCCAAGTTGATATTGCCAAATCTCAGGATTCGGGTTGGATTTTTAAAACTTGAAGAATCGACATGTGCACTTGAAGAAACCAACACCGGTGTTAGTATGAACTGGATTGAGGTTGCCATTAGTGAAAGAAATTTGTTTTGATTTGGAGAGTTTTTTTTGCTTAGATTTGATAGTGTAAGTTTTGATAGAATTGTGTAAACACAAAACTCTCTAAATGAACTGCAATAAAAGAGCAAAATAACAAACTCTACACCCAGAAAAGTCGGAAAAACGGCTCCTCCACGTGACCCCCCACGTTAGAAAGCAAGATTCGATTTTGAAAAAAAAAGCTCAGAACCGTTAATCTCTGCCACCGGGTTTGAAATACCAGTCCCACAAATTCGGTCGAAAACCCAAAACCCTCGAACCGGTCCTCAAACCGCCGTTTGGCCAATAGCCGGACCGTTTTGGTCAAAACCGGATTATACTCGTTCGGTTTTGTCAGTTTCTGGGGTCCGTTTTCGGTTCCACGAACCGGTTTTTTTTACATCTCTATTCCCTCTTGAAGTTCGCTCTTTTGTAATCGAGTAAAAAATTTGACCAAACTAGAAAGTCATTTTGACATGTTGCTTAACTCGCCCAAAATAAACATAAAATTTGCCATTAATATTTGCTATCAATAAACCAAAATGCATAACTTATTTGTCATACCCAATCTTAACTATAAAGGTCGAATAACAAACACAACCCCTAAAACTAGAGGAAAAAACCCAAACCAATTTCAAGATTCCACATCAGATCCTAAATTGATTTATATCTACTACCCCCTTGTTTGGTGATTGTTATAACCCTGATTTATAATGATTCACTTTCGAGTGATGAGGATAGTTTTATACTTATTTAATTGATGATTCTTTGTACCTCTTTGCTTATCATGGTTCGTTGAGAAGACAAGCAATGGACATTGAAGTGTTTGGATATATCCTCCTGGTGCTCAAGCTGAAACGCGATGGAAACTTGAAGGTAACGGAGTCACCGTTCAAGTTTAGGGGAGGATTGTTGGGAATTTTAGAATTCATGAAGGACTGACATGTGAAAGATAAAGAACTTAATGATGATTGAAGACTGGTCAAATAGTATTTATGATGATTGAAGACTGGTTAAATAAGATTGATCTTATCTTGTCTTGTAAACCCTACTCCCTCTATTATATAAAGAGGGGTAGGGGTCTTAGTTTAGATCACCTTTTCTTCACTCACATACACACGTGTAGTTTACACACATTTCCACCATTGTTGTAGCTTCAAGGTTGTAAAACCCCATCACTATTTTAGAGTGATCGTATTAATATATTGAGGCTTGTTTTGTTTACTTGTTCTTATAAGATATAAAGACTAGTCTCCGCATAGTCTTTGTATTGATCATTGCTTCAAAGATCTTTCAATAATTTCATCTCAACAAAACGAGCGTGTTAGGCGATCTCTTACCTTGGGACCATAGGGATATGATCCTTTTTAATTTTTGTTTGTTTTCTCCATTGTTTTGTCGTTTTCCACAAATCAAATTTTTTTCATCTTTTCAAACCCTAAATTCCTCATTATTTAATTGTTTAGGATTTTTGTTTTTTGTTTAATATGGGTGATCGGCGCCCTAAAGAGGATGGTGTTTATAACATCTCCACCTCCATTTTTGCCACTAACTTCCCTGATGAGACAAATGCGAAGGAGTTATGGAGACTTTGTAATCAATATGGGAATGTCATTGATTCTTTCATCCCCAACAGAAGATCCAAAGTGGGTAAGCGTTTTGGTTTTGTTCGTTTTATCAAGATTTATGATGTAGAGCGATTGGTAAACAACTTATGCACTATTTGGATTGGAAATTTTAAGCTCCATGCAAATATCGCTAAATTTAATAGGACACCGTTGCATAA
>BQNB010114488.1:0-21743 GCA_026074375.1 Tanacetum coccineum
AAGATTTTGTCGCATTACATTTTGTATAACTGTTATGGGCTAGAAATCTTTGTATTTTGAACAAGTGGACAAGGGAAGCTTGGGCTTATGTAACAAATACTTTGTTAATTCCAATGTATCATTTTTAAATGACTTTTTGGTCATTCTATATACATCTTGTGTTATTGATCTATGAAGTAACACGCCCCGAACCCTTATTCCGCTGCGACCCAATTTGGGGGTGTTACAGAATCTGTTTCATAGTCGAAGTTTAAAGCAAAGACTTTTGTAACTCGGAAAGAAAATTAAAGCAATGCCGAAGAGTGCTTGGACAGAGAAAGATCAGACTGACAAACTTCTTGAAAGAAAGAAGGTTAATGAGGAGCTTAGAAAAGTTCATTGGTGGGAGATTATACGAAGGAGACCTACGGCTGCTACAAAGGACCATATGATTTCAACATATGATGTTCTCATCATTTAGGTCAAATCTTCATATATAATAAACATGTGAATTTGTATATATGTAGTGTAAACTTATGGTGATAATAAGGAGTGCTCGAGTACAAAATTTTCAAGAATTTCTTAGTGAATTCAAAAAAATTCAAATTATTGTACTCAACATTATCTTATATACCCTCATAAATTGAGGGGGAGCATTAAAATGTTCCTTATAGATAGTATATAACATTTTTTTCCCTGAAAGGTTAATCAATTGATATCCAAAATATCAAGGGGTTAACATCTTGGATAAGGGGAGAAAATGTAATTAACCTGTATTGAAAGATGTGATCAAATAAAATGGACTTAATGCACTCCACACCTAGCATGTACTACGATTATGATGCACATGTTAAGGGGGAGCTTTTAGTGATAATGAAAAACTCTCAAAGTGTAAACCTTTTGATATTTATATCAAGTATTTTGATTGAACTTTTCAATGATTTTGGTTCTGATCGTGATGGAATACTCAAAAGACCGACCATGTACTTTAATTTATGGAGATATAAGGTCGTTAGGCATATGTATTCAAATCCCATGATCTAACCAGAACCGGAGGGATCTACCCAGGGATATGCACTAGTTAGTGTAGAAGTCCTTAGGTATGATAAAAGGACTAAAGTGAGATTAATGGAAGAATGCAGACTGAGATGGAGCTAACACTGGAACAAACCCAACAAGGTGTTAGTTATGAAGTCTCGGTAAGCATTGAAGGGGTTGAAGAATGAAAAAGAAATGTAAAGATAAAGGGTGAAAAGAAAGAAGCCATCCATACACTTCGGTAGAAACCGGGTCAATACATAAACTGTCAGAAACACTAAGATGTTGTCCGACATTGAAGACAGTCATGGACTCAGTGACACTATGCAGAACCCTTCCCAGCCACTCAAAGTTGGAAAGACTTTGTTTCAAAACTCACGGAGATTCACACATTTCTATCAACTCTCTCACTCCTAGTTAGTTGATATTGAAAAGGTGGCACTGAGCTCCATCCTTCGATCACTAAAATTAAAGTGCACTATTGAGTATAGAGCCAAAAAGAGATCATCCATAAATCTCATTAGGACACTTGTCAAATTAAATCTGTTAAGTCGCACAATGTGAATAACAAGATATATACTAAGTGTCCTTCGCATTATCCTTGTGATTTTGCCAGAACATCTGAGTGATATCATTCACAATGAAGATGGAAATCCTGCTTGAGCCAACATCAAACAAGCTCATGGTAGGTGACTTGTGCGATTCTCTACGAATCAAACTTGTGACAACTGGAAAGAAATGATGGTGCGATTCTATAAGAATCAAACTTGTTCCAGGTTATGAATTGATGATTGATGATGAATTTTAGAAATGATCAACACTTTCAATATGTCGCAAAAACACTTTAGTAAGTGATACGTCGATTGATTTTCAAATCAATTTTTCTATTCAATCAGTAAGATAGTAACTCACTGGTTCACTCATACAGTGCTGTCTGCTTTGAGACGTTCCAGAAATGAGAACGGCTAGTACAACTGCGAAACCCTGTCAAGAAGATTCTTTGGAATTCTATCTGATCACGTGCAGTATTTATACTGATCAACGGGGAACCATGGTTATTGCAACCATATTCGACGAAGTGACAAAGACACTCTCGTCCATATATGTGGATTATTACTAACCTAAACCTTCAGGTATTCCCGATGATGGTGGCAACTGCTAGACGTAGACATGTCAAGATTCATAACTACATGCTCATACCTGACCGAGAAGTATAAAGACATCATGAAAGCTCAAGTACATGTTTCAAGTCTTCCGCTACTTTGATACCGTACGTCTTTCTCGAAGTGACGAAGTGTTAAAGTTAAAGAATTTCAAGAAAGATGCAACTTTAAAGCTTTTCAAGTCAACAAATCAAGAAAGGTATGAGCATGTCGGTCCAGAAGTCACAAGTTCACAAGATGGAAAAGTTACAAGATAGCAAAACAAGATTATGCTTGGTTGATGATCTCACAGTGCTCAAGATCACACTTTCACAAACAAGTCAAGATAAAGGAACAAGCTCGAGCCTAAAGTCAAAGATTACTACAACAATTCACAAGTTAAAGATTGAAGTTAAAAACTACGAGCTATGGACTAAAGATAAAGCATAGTATGCTAGGACTATATTTTTGTAAATTGGAGTGACCTCCCTTAGGGGGAGATTATTAGGATCAAGAAAAGTATCAGTCACTTCCAATATTTACTAGTTAAAGCCCATAGTTAGATATATTAAACATATTAAGCTAATATGGCCCAAGGCCCATGGCAAGCCCATCAATAGGCCCCATGGCCAGCCAAACTAGTGTATAAATACCCTCTCCATAGCTTGGAGAGGGTGTTGGTTGGTTTTGTATTCTCACTTTGCTAATGAATTACATGTTTCTTACTTTCTCTCTCTAGAATACATCCATCCTTCCACTTTCTCTTACTAAGTTCCTTCCCATTTCATATCAAAGATTACTTGTATTCTTCAACGACGAAACCACGCATACACATCTGTAACGACAGAATAGACACACATGATTGCTCACTCTTTAACTCGAACAAGCTAATGGTATAATATCTAAGGGCGAATCTCACATTGTGGGGGTGGAATTTTGAGGGTTTTTGTACTAGTCATATAAATTCCTATCCATTGGACGCTAGTAATACTTAGTTTTCGTTGGTGTGTGTCATAAAATATTTAAAATTTTGGTAAAAATCACCCTTTTATGCTATGTTTTGATATATTACCCATCTTTTTAAGGACAAAACAAATGGCAAATGAAAGAATAGTTTCTAGGGCTTATTTTCCCCCTACACTTAAGTTGAACATTGTCCCTAATGTTCTCTAAAAGTACCCGTTAAATCAGATAAAGGGAAAAGAAAACAAGGAAAAGAAACTAGTACTCCCCTGGTTTACTCAATAATGGAGAAGAAACATGCGATAATTGGTTAAATCGTCTTCCGAGAATCATCCAATGAAACTTCCTAAGAACTTCCAAGCTTTTTCTCATCAAATATAACCGGTAATCAAAGACAAAGACAACTCTACCAAGCATAAAATGTGCGATTTACCAATATACAATTTGAATTTAGGGTTCGACTCGATAGATAGGATGAAAGAATTGTTAAAATCATTAGGTTTTACAGGTTTATAATGCAAGAATAAATGTATTAAATGTCGTGCAAGTTTTATTTTCAATAATAACTAAAAACTTGAAGTTTTTAGAACCTGGGCGTTTGATGCCGTCAGGGTTGTGGTGACCCTGTCACAGGTGCCGTGGTGACGGTGTCGCGTGTTAATCATGACACCGTCTCCACATTCTGTGAAAACGAAATTTTTGTTTTTGATGAAAAATTTCCTGCACTTGATTCCATAAGTTAATTCCTGTATAAATGGCTATACAAAACCTGAGATTTAACAATTCAATCATATGACTCAAAACTGACGTGAATTAATCAAAACAATTCATTTATCGTGTTTGAATTTGGCTCAAAAGCCGGATAAATTCCTCTACACTTATTGGTTGCAAAATACCTTTGATTGAAATTAAAACGAAGTTAAAGACAAACAAATCTTGATTACAACATAGTTCAAACATAATAAAATAAACTATGAAGAATGAAACACACATGACACTCCTAATATGCGGGAAAGTAAATTAGGTTGCCTCCCAAGAAGCGCTTTTCTTTATTAACGAGTCTTGTAGCTAGACTCAAAGTCACACGTCCTTACGTGACTTCTCCTTTGTCATCCATTCCTATTAGGTATTCGGGTCTAAGCTCTAGGCATTCTTTGTAAAATCCTGGTATCTTGCTCATTACATACTCTACTTCTCTTCTATTATCCTCATCGTTCCTAAGATAGACTGATTTGGTATGCTCATTTTCTAAGTCTGAAAGTGAATCGTATTGTTCTATCTTATGGGGCATTTATAGGTAACTTCATCGGTCTCATTAATGAATCTTACAACTCCTTCGGGTGGGTCGTAAGTCATGTTGGATATTTCTATAAAAGGTCTCCCTAGTACTACTTGTGACAACCTAGGGTCTATGATTGGACTAATATCCTCGACAATCATGAAGTCTACGACATAGGTGAAGTTTCCTATGAAAACATGCATCCCTTTTATCCTTCCAATGAAATTTCTAATTCCTCCATTTGCATCTTCCCTCGGGTCAAGTTTTCTTCTCATGATCCAGTTGTACATCATTCGGGTCATGATATTAAGAGGAGAGTTAAGGTCGATGTAAGCTTTTTCGATATGTAGGTGTCTAATATTGCACGGGATCTTAAGGTTATAGGGGCATCCCTCTGTGATGATAGGGTTTCTAAGAAATATTGAATGTCACTCATTAGGTACCTATGGTAGTTTAGTTCATTCCTAGTCGGGAAAGTGTCAAAGTACTCCACTACTGTTTCTTCTGTCGTTGCCCCTTCTCCTTCATTAAGATCCTCATTTTAGGGTTCATCATCATGTCGTATGATCTCGATGAACATCACTTCTCCATCATCCTCCTTAGAGCAGACAAATTTCGTATTGGAGGATTGGGGAACCAACCCGAGCGATTCAAGCATTGAATTTAGATTTTGTACCTGTTCTGTGGCGATAAAAGCTAATGGATCAGGTTGTGGGTGTGGGTTAGAGTTGGTGTCTCTGGGGTTGTCTTCTTCTTGCTCAACTTCTGGCTCATTAACTTGGGATTCATCAGGCTGCTTGGGGTGGATTGTGATGGCATTGATTGAACTATGGATTTGTGTTGAGCATTGCGGGTCCATTATTAGGTAAGAACGAGCAGACAAAACTAGATAGGTCCCCAGTTTTGGGTTCTTAACCGTATCACTAGGTAATGTGCCCGCTATTTAATCGGTGATGGCTTTCAACACAATATCTATTTTGTTGGTCATCTCACCTTGTTGTTGTTTGAAATCGGCTTCAAACTTGGACAGTATAGCGTCTTGAGATGCCATGAATTTGGAAACCAATCCTTCTATATTTGATTGATTGTTAAAATTTTGAGGACGGTTGTTGAAGGAACGGTTCAAGATCGAACTGTTGGGTTGGAACCGGTTAGGTGAGTTTGAAAAATTATTTTGAGAATTTTGAGGTTGTCTCCACCTAAGGTCCGGGTGACTTTTCCATGACGGATTATAGGTGTCATCAAGATTGTTTTGCTCGGGCTTAAAGGTATACCACTTACCTCCCGCTTCATCGGTACATAAGGATGCGTACTCAACAAAGGCTTGTTCGGGGTTTTCTATGTAATTATGAGTGTCATGAGGACCATTGAAGATTTCACATAAGGTAGTGATTTTATACACTTGAGTAAGCTGTGTTGAAGTAAGATAAGCTTCCATCAGGCGTTGGACTTGATTTTCAAGCTCGATTAGACGGCGGTTGGATGTACTCAGGACATCTTGAGGCAAAGTGATTGCCTTGACTAGCTTAGCGAAATCCCTTGGGTTGTTATAACTTTCATTGTCATAGAGGGCGAGGTCCTCTAATATTGCCCAGGATTCTTTGGGGTAGAGGTCACGAAGCTTACCACCGGCCGATTGGTCAATGGTTCGTCTTGTGACGGGATTGACATGGTCATAAAAAATTTAGACTTGGAGCCAAAGGTCTATGCCATGATGAGGGAATTTTGGAGTAAGTCCTTAAAATGAGTCCATGCTTCGAATAAAGATTTTCCATGATGTTGTTGGAACATCAGGATATCATTGCTGAGTTTTGTGGTCCTTCCCGGTGTAAAGAAATAAGCAAGGTATTGGGTAGTAAGATCCTCCCATGTAGAGATGGATCCTGCTAGAAGGCGTTCAAGCCAATTGCTAGCTTGATCGCGTAGGGAAAATTGAAATAAACGCAGGCGCGTTCTTTCCCTATTTTCACCGTCAAGGTCAAGTGAGTCCACAAGTTTAAGGAAATCCTTGAGGTGTTGGTTTAGATCCTCAAACTGAAGTCTGTGGAATGAGCATTCGTTTTGCACCAACCGGATGGTGTCGGATCAAAGAGGTACCACGTTGTTCTCTACGGGGAGCTCAATGGTATTCATATAGCCCTCGTAGCTTGGTTTGGAGTAATCTCCTAAAGTACGAATAGGATTCTCATCTCCCATGGTGGTTGACGAGAATGGGTTACAAAACAGATACACGAAGAAAAGATAGACTACAAGAAAGCTAATATGTAGGAATTAAATCTTATATGAAAGGATTCAAGCAAGTAGAACTAAGCTAAACTATGATCAATACCTAACTATTCCCCAGGCGGCGACGCCAAAAACTTGAAGTGCGGTCATCGTAGGACTTCTACATGAGAAGTTTTACAACTCCCTAGGCAGTGCACCTAATCGTTGTAGTGTAGTATAGGCAAGACTCAGGGTTGTTTATTGTTTACTCGAGGAATAGGTTAGGAAGGCTTAATCATGGTCTAACAAAATTCTAAGGGTTAAGAGAAGATTATTTTTGTATTTTTATATTTTACGGAAAGCAAGTAAATCATATAATTGGAGAGAGGTTTGGTTTTAGCTATTTAAACTAAATATTAACTAAGCTACTGGTGATAACAATAAGATAAAAGACTATGTTTATTTAATCATGTATTACTCCCTAGATTGCTTCTCCTAGTGTTGTTGCCTTGTCACACTTGTGATGATATGTGTAACTATTTCTTAAAGCGTGAACAAATTACACGAACTCGCCGTCCACTTAGTATGCCGCTAGAGCAACGCACATGCAAGGTAGTATGAGGAGTATTACACGACCCCTAGGAGTACACTAAGTTCATGTGAAATATATTAAGAGTGTATCAACTATATTAGGGGGCAAGGTAGTATGAAGACTATTACCTAATGGTATTATTTCTACACAATCACGTTTCCCTAAACATATCAACAGTGATGCAGACAAAAGCTGGTTTTATAAGACCTAACGTGCACATCCATCACAAGAAGCAACACCACTAAGATCTACATTCTAGGTTTCATACAATCATAAATAAACACAATAAGAGGTTTAGCTAAGCATGTTAAAGATAAAGCAATAACAATAAATCAAACAACACATAGACATATTGAATGATTAAGTAAACCTTACATGATTAAAACATGAATTGGAAGAGGTATAATAGGATTTTTAGCCCTTAAAATCGTCTCCTGTAGCTGCTAAATGAACTAGGGTTCGTACCCTCTTTTTATTCTAAAGTTACACACACAAAACCCTATTTTCAGGTTTGTATATATAGGAAAAATGCTGTGATGGCGTCACGTTTTAATCGTGACGCCGTCATGAAAGAGAATATTCTAGATAATGGGTTAGGTCGTATGTTGTGACGCCGTCGTGGAATCATGTGATGCCGTCTTGATCTTCGTGGTGACGGTGTCACATTATATCTGTGACGCTGTCTCCAGCCACTGTAGAGAAATTCTTGATCAATGTTGGTGTAGGTCCGTAGTCTTGTCCGTTTCTTCTCCAAATCAGCCCAGCCCAAGTCACGTGTAATTCTTCCAAATTCCTTCCAAATGAAAAATACCTGTAAATGAACGATTAAGTACCTATTGTAGGCATAAATGCATGATTTAGGGGGTTAAACGACCCTAAAAAAGTGTATAAAATGACACCTCATCAAACTTATTAAATGCTTTCTTATAATCTTTAGAAAAATCAAACTTCGCGTCCTTCATTAAAAGCTGGGTCATTGGTTTAGAAATCATAAAAAAGTCTTTTATGAACCTACGATAAAACCTAACATGCCCCAAAAAACTTCTAACACCTTCTATTTTTTGGGTAAAGGGTTACCCCAGTAAATTATATCAAAACCAAAAACGTTAAGTACAAATGGAATGTGGCTGAAGTACCACATTAACCTCAAGCTAAACAACTTGATAAACACCTAAAACTAGAGCTTATGACATGCCATAAACTCTTACAACTCTAGAGACAACTAATTGCAACTAGAACATATGACTCAACTGAACAAGCTAACTAGCAGCAGGCGTGAAAGATGAACTTCCACCATCTTTTCTGTTATGAATTAAGTGAGCTGATTCATCATACACATTTTCAACATCTTCTTCATCATTTTCTTCTTCTTCATTTAAGGCAGAAAAAGAATTAGATATGAGGAGATTATATTTCTTAGAAGAATTACCAGAAGTCTTCAACAAAGATGTGGATTGAGATGTATTACCCACATTAGTAACTCCCTTCTTTAGTGCACTTGTAGATGCCTTTGGCTCATATCTAACATTTTGTTTAACAAAAGTACCAACAAACTGACCATCATTAGTAGACTTGGACTTACCTTTCCTCTTCTTCTTTTTACACACCGTTTGAAAACCATCATTAGTCTTCTCAACAGTAGGAGTAACAACATTAGAAGTAGTAACAATAGGAGGACCCACCACCTTTTTAGGGCAATGGTCATGAACATGACCAAAAATCTTACATATATCACATCTGGGCAGCCTCTATTCATACTCAACACGAATGGTTTCTTTGGTGAAACCATCCCTAGAAAGAGATGGAATACCAATAGTAACAACATCCACAAGATCAGCCTCTGAATTTACCTCAATTAAGCACCGAGCAAAACTACTCCTACCGCATGATTCATTACACATGGAGCTTGTATATGAATCAAGCATAACAAGTTTGCCAATGAACGTAGCAATTAGACTAATACATCCTCTTTAATAACTTGAATAGGAACATTATGCAATTTAACCCATATCGGAATGCGAGTCAATTCTTCTTTGAGAAATCGAGTATGCATTGACCATTTCTTGAAAATGATCGGATATTTACGAATCAACCAAGGACCACCCTCCAAAACAGCCTCTAAACCAGCCAGAGAATCAAATTTAAAGAAAAAGAAGCCTTTGGAATTCATCATAATCCTTTTCAACCCATATTTTGCCCAGTTGTTCCTAACATAGTATTCAACAACCAGAAATGCCATTCTTTTACCAATAAAGTAGCCATATAGAGTGCATTCAAAGAGAGTACTAACCTTTTTGACAACTTTATGAAGAATAGAGATGTTAACACCATCAAATACTGGATTTGCCACCAAGGTACGAAAGTTGGAACTAACTTTAGGTTGATCCTTTTCACTTGCACCTGCAGCTCCAACATAGGATGTTGACTTGGTATTGATGTCCACGGACTGAACGATAGGGTCACTAGGTATTATGGATTCATCAACATTAACTGAATCATCCATATGCGAAATCTTACAATGGATCATATCAGCATTATTTTTATCAGCCTGAATTGTATTACATTTAAAGGGTAAGGCAATTTAGCAATTACATCGATTTTAGCTTTATCAACCTGAATTCCCTTCCCAAATTTTTTGTGTCCTAAAACTATACCTTCTTTTACCATAAAATGGCATTTTCCCAATTTAGCACAAGGTTGGTTTCTTCACATCTATCGAGCATTTTATCAAGGTTATTTAGACATTGGTCAAAAGAATTACCGAATACCGAGAAATTGTCCATGAAAACTTCCATAAAATCTTCCACCATGTCCTGGAATATTGCCGTCATGCATATTTGAAAGGTTGCTAGAGCGTTGCATAATCCAAACGGCATCCTTCTATAGGTAAAAGTTCCATAAGGAGAAGTAAAAGTCATCTTTTCTTGATCTTCCGATGCGATAGGAATTTGAAAGAACCCTAAAAAACCATCAAGAAAGCAATAATACTCATTTCCTGATAATCGTTCTAACATTTGATCAATAAAAGGGTGAGGAAAGTGATCCTTTCGCGTTGCATCGTTTAGTTTATGATAATAAATGCACACACATCATCCTGTAACTGTGCGAGACGGTATTAATTCATTGTTGTCGTTTCAGACCACAGTCATCCCACCTTTCTTTGGGACGACATGAATAGTGCTCTCCCATGGACTATCCGAGATTGGGTAAATTAATCTCGAATCAAGTAGCTTAACGATTTTGTTTTTAACTACATATTGGACTTTCAGATTTAAACGTCGCTAGGGTTGAATGACAAGTTTAAAGCTTTTCTCCATTAAGATCTTGTGTGTGCAAAATGATGGACTTATCCCTTTTATGTCTGACATCTTCCAAGCTATTACTCCTTTGCGTTTTCTAATACTTGCAAAAGTGAGATTTTCTCTTTTCTTTTTAGTTTAGATGAGATAATTACTGGACAAGATTCATCTCCCTTCAGGTATGCGTATGTGGGAGGGAAGGTCTTTCAGCACTGGTCTTTTTTCGTCGATTTCGTTGGCGCTTGCAGAATAGAGGTGTTTGTTTTGTGCTTGGTCAGTCCTCTTTGTTCCCCGTGAATACGGCGTATTTACTTCTTCGTTACGCTGTATAGATGTCCAGGATTTGACAATGTCATTAGCCTTACCATAGTTTTCAAAATCGGATAGTGTAACACCCTCATCCAACGGATATTGGATTGCGCAGTGGAATTAGGAAGTTGGATGTTACTAAATAACACCATTCACCAAGACAATATAAAACGACCCAAAAGAGACGCTTAACAAACATGTGTTCCATTATTAATCAGAGTTAAAAACGCGTTTAGGTCCCCACAGAATCGCAACCACAACCATTACATCATTTGAAAAACTATTGTTTCAAAATAAATACATTGTTATAGAACAACATAACACATTGTTTTTGAAAGACCGGAACACACAAGTAGTCTTCCACCAAATCCATCACACGCACGACACCTCCACGCCATCGTTGCCTTCATCCTTGGTTACCTGGGATAAAACATGTTTAAAACGTCAACAACAATGTTGAGTGAAATTCATAAAGTTTAAAATAATTGATAAGCAATAATCTTTGAACACATAATTAGTTCTCGGGAAAACAAAGCAACGAATGCAATGTATAGCAACTTCTTTTCTTTCACGTAATAAGCTCATGACACCTAACGTTAATAGTACATATGGCATTTCATATGTTAGTGTGCCCCAAAACAAGGTATTATTGTCATATACCTACTACTTTCGAAATGCAAAATGTATGTTTGACAGGGTGGTCACAAGGATTCAGACCCCGTACAGGGTTGTCAAACCTAATAGATCTATTTAATGCATTAGCATTCACCTTACAAGGCAATTAACTGTTCAGGAAATAAGGGACTTCGACAATAGCAACTTATGCGGAAACAATCTCATAATCAGGTCCAGCATACCATAAAATCATATGTGTTTGATTTTATAAAAAAAACATGTATCCCCCTCACGAGTTTAAAAACATTTAAAACACTTAAAATCAAGTCAACCACAAATAGCTTAACGTCCTAACCGCGACTTATGTAATACATATAAAGCGGTACGTGCCTAGAAGTATAATAAATCATATATTACATACTTTCATTTATACATATTACTATTACGTATATACAATCATGTACTAAAATCTCTAAGTGCGACGCAAAATATTTTACTTTGACGCACTTAACAATATTACAACATTTTCCATAAAGTTTCCATTTTTAGAAAGTTACCAAAAGTAAGGATAATATAATCCGAACTTCATATTTCGTTATCAATTAACTAACATTACGAAACCTTTGCTCATTATAGACTTTATTCAAAAGTTTACATAAGTTTGACTTTCAAAAGTCAAACTTCGTAGTTGACTTTTTACCCCAAAAATACTCAAACTTGACTCGGCCGTAAAACGTTCATTATTAAGAGTTACGTGACGATCCACCTAGCGAAATGGAGCTTAAGGTGAACACTATCACTTAACATTATCAAAAATAACTTTCAAAAATTTCTTGACTCGCTACGGTCAAGTCAAACTTTCTGGTCAAACATGGTCAATCCAAAACCCATGAAAACGACATTTTCGACATAATCCGACTATCAAAATACGCTTAACTAGTCTATATAATTATACCAAAACCATAAAACCTTAGTCAATAACAAAACACATTTTCAATATTTTTCGCACTTGAATCATCTAGCAATAATCATAATACGCGCAATATAACGAAACCGAGATTTTCAGACAACCAACTTAAAAATAATCATAATACACACTATAATAAAGATCAAATTTTGTTTCCCCCTTGGCTTCTAAAATCGGACACAAGCTCAAACCTAATCAAACCGAGCTTTTCAGACAACCAACTTAAAAATAACAACAATCTAGCTAATCTAAACACCCTCTTATACTCAAAAACACCAAGAACCAACCAAAAATTCAACTTCTTCAAAACTTATTGCATTTGAGGTTTTATTAGTGGGTTTTGTAGCTCTTGAAACAAGGATTAAGATTATATAATTTGATTGTATTGCATGTCGGAAAATAAGCCGGAAAATGGGGTGTTTGTGGTGGTGTCCGATCGAACAAGAGGGAGGAGAGGGAGAGAGTGAATTTTTTTTGTAAAAATGTTATATGTGCATATAGTGGGGTATTTATAGAAAGAAACTTTGGCATTTTGGCAATTTAGGTCCCTCCTTCTTTAATCTCTTTTAAAACTAGTACAATGCATTTCTTTTATAAATAGAATCGGCCAAAGACTCGGGTCATACCACGTTAATAATTATTTTAAATCCGTCCCACTAATTATACTTTAAAATGTTTAATAAAACATTAAACCTCGTAAAACACGACCTTTAAACATGGTTTTTACAAAAACTCAAGGAAACGTCGTAAAATGTAAAAATAACATATTTACGCTCTCGGAGCAACAAAATAATTTTTTCTAACTTTTTTAGACGTTAAAAACAAATAGAAACCCAATCACGAAATGAAATTACCCTATAAATGGAAATTCTCATGAAACCTTATATAGCATAAACGACTATAATTATTTACGTAGCTAAAATAATTATCGTAGCTTGGGATAGACGTTGACCTGAAACTCAGGTTGTTACATTCTCCCCTCCTTTAGGAAGTGTCGTCTCGGTGCTCAGCTCGACTTATCCGCTTTACTCGCTTCGTCCTTACTTGTAAAGAGATGAGGGTACTTTTTCTTAATCTGATCCTCACGTTCCCAAGTAAATTCTAGACCTCTTTGCGAATTCCAACAAACTTTAATGATAGGTATCCTACTTTGCTTAAGTCGTTTAACCCCTCTATCAAGAACTTCCACTAGCTCTTCGATCATATGCAACTTATCATCAAGTTGAATCTCATCCATCGGAACAACAATATCGCCTTTCGCTAAACACTTTTTAAGATTCGAAACATGAAACGTATTATGAATCCCTTTCAACTCTTTACGAAACTCCAACGTTTTAGCTAAAGGACCAACTCTAGCTAGAATATTGAATGGCCCAATGTAACATGGACTTAGCTTTTTGTGCTTTCCAAAATTCAAAGTGCCCTTCCACGGCGATACCTTGAGCAGTACCATATCACCAACTTCAAATTTTAACGGCTTAGCTCTCCTATGTGCGTAACTCTTCTGGCGACTATGGGCAGTCAACAAACGGTTCTTAATTTGGATGATCTTCTTAGTCGTATCACAGATCAATTCTGGACCGGTGAGTTGGCTATCCCCAACCTCACTCCAACATACATGTGGTCTATATTTCCATCCGTATAAAGCCTTATATGGTGCAGCCTTAATACTTGCATGATAACTATTATTATATGAGAACTCAACCAATGGTAGATGGCGATCCTAACTACTTCCAAAGTCAATCATACAAGCACACAATATATCTTCTAGCGTTTGTATAGTCCTCTCGCTTTAACCATCCGTTTAAGGATGGTAGGCGGTACTCATATCCTAATTCGTCCCCAATGCTTCCTAAAGCGATCTCCAGAATCTTGACGTAAAATGGCTATCTCGATCTTAAATGATCGAAACAGGAACATCATGCCCACACGCTATTTCCTTCAAGTAAAGTCACGTGAGTTTCTCCATACTATCTGTTTTCTTCATTGGTAGGAAATGAGCTAATTTTGTCAGTCGATCAATAATAACCCAAATCGTATCATACCCACTTGGCGTTCTTGGCAATCTACTCATAAAATCCATAGTAATCCTTTCCTACTTCTAAACTTGAATCTCCGGTTGTTGCAGCAACACAGACGGTTTTTGATGCTCAGCTTTGGCCTTCGCATAAGTCAAACACTTACTAACATATGTAGCAATATCTACTTTCATATCCGGCCACCAATACAATGGCTTCAAATCTTGATACATCTTGTCTGATCCCGGATGGATGGAATACTTGGACTTATGCGACTCATGCATAAGCAAATCCGTCAATCCACTGAATCGCAGCAACCAAATATGATTCCCAAATCAACGTATTCCATCAGGGTGAAATTCAAATATTTGCTTAATCAATCTCCCCAAATATTCTGCCTTCACATTCTCTCCTTTCATTTCTTCCTCCTGAGCTTCATGAATCTGCTTAGCTAAATCACTGTGAACAGTCATCATCAAAGCTCGAACACGCAATGGCTTATTCCTTTCTTTTTTACTTAAGGCGCCAGCCACAACATTCGCTTTTCCAGGATGATACCGTATCTCACAATCATAATCACTCAACAACTCAATCCATCTCTGTTATCTTAAGTTCAGCTCTTTCTGATTCAAAATATATTATAGGCTCTTGTGATCGGTGAAAACCACACACTTTGTTCCATACAAATAATGTCTCCATAATCTAAGAGCGAAAACAACGGATCCTAACTCCAGATCGTGAGTAGTGTAATTCTTTTCATGGAATTTTAATCGTCTAGAAGCATACGCTATCACCTTATCCCTTTGCATCAACACGGCTCTATAACTTTTAAGTGATGCATCACAATACACCACGAAATCTTCCATTCCCTCGGGCAACGCTAAGATCAGTGCACTACACAACTTCTGCTTCAATGTCTAAAAAGCTTCCTCTTCTTCTTTTCCCCATTCGTATTTATTATCTTTCTGAGTCAACTTAGTCAGTGGCTTAGAAATCAAAGAAAAACCTTCAATGAACCTCCTATAGTACCCAGTCAATCCAAGAAATTGCCTCACCTCCGTTGGCGTCGTTGGTGTAGCCCAACTCTTAATGGCTTTGATCTTAGCAGAATCAACATGAACACCACTACGATCAATCACATGACCAAGAAATGGTACTGAATCTAGCCAAAAATCACACTTTAAAAACATGGCGTACAATGATGAAGTTATCAATATATGGCTTGCATACTCAGTTTATCAAGTCCATAAACACAGCAGGCACATTAGTCAATCCAAATGGCATCTCTTGGAACTCAAAGTGACCATACCGAGTTCTAAATGCAGTAATTGGAATATCCTCTTCTTTAATGCGTAACTGGTGATATCCGCAGATTGATCTTAGAATACACGCTCGAACCTTGCGATTGGTCAAATAAATCGTCAATTCTCGGAAGAGGATAACAATTCTTGATAGTCAACTTGTTCAACTCGCGATAATCTATACACATTCAAAAAAACCCATTTTTCTTCTTACAAAAAAACACGGTGTCCCATGATGATCAACTTGGATGAATAAATCCTTTATCCGAAGCTCTTTCGCAATTGTATCGACAACTCTCTCATCTCAGACGATGCCAATCTATACGGTGCACGTGCAAACATGTGCGCCCCTGTGGTATGATCAATTCGAAATTTCTGGCCTAGTCGGTGTTGGTAGCCATGGCATTCCTAGGAAACACTCAGGAAGTATGAATTTTATAAGACGTCTTCAAATTGTTTTTCCTTTGACTTGTTCTTTGTCATCGTGTGCCAAAAACAAATGCACCTCGCTCGACGTATTAAGGCCTTGATACAAGAATAAGACCCTTAAACCAAGACATTCCCCTTGTCGCTTTCCGACTTCAAATTTGTTTTGTATGGTATACGAATAACCTTTATCGCCATAGACGATAATGCATGTGCTTGACAAGTCAATCATGCCGATCTTAGGAGTCAAAACGGTACCAAGCTCATCGGGCATAAGATTGATTTCAAATATGGTCCATTGAATTTCAAAGTGCACCTTTAAAAATAGCTGTTTGTACTAACTACCCTTCCCTTCAGCTTAACTCTACTCATAAACTAGATCTTTTTGAACCGGAATTGACATTAAGTTGGGATGGTAAATATAGTATCCTAAAGCTCCATATCGGAACCCAAATCGATAAATAAAGCATAGCGGTTATCTTGAGCAGAAAAGTACTCGTAACCAACATCGAATTACAGATAGAATCTTAATAGTTATAAGCTTGTCCATGAAAACCTCTAACTTTCTTCCTGCTTAAACTTCCTTGGCATAGATGCTAGTATGACTGGTCACACAGTTATAAAAAGTTAAAATGGGCAGATCATTTGAACCCGTGGCAACATTCTTCTCCTTATAGTACCTTTCCTTATGCCCAATCTTTCCACACTTGTGACACTTAATAGTAAACGACCACAGGGTGAGTAAAATCATCATTACATAAAGGATGTGATCCTAAGACACTTTACTTCAATAGGAGCAGGTAACCATGGCTCTGGCGGTTCCTCGTGCTTTGGTTATTCTGCAAAGTTGAGTGAGTTTTTTTGAGATTGGCCCTTACCACTACTATTTCCACTTTGAAAGCTCCTCCACTTTCACTTCTTTCCCTTCAGAATTCTCTCATCTCTAGCTTGCAATTTCTGTTCCATCAACTTATGAGCCATGCGTACGGCTTCATTTAGGTTAGCCAGCTTAGAAGAAGTAACTTCACCCTTGATGTTATCAATCAATCCCTGGATGTAAGCATCAACTTTCACTCTTTCCGGTTTAACCATTCTCGGACACATCAATGCTAACTCATTGACCCTCTGAGTATAAGCCACAATGTTATACTCCTTAACCTTCAAGTTCCACAGCTCGTGCTCCATTCTTTGAACTTCTTCTATTGGAGAAAACTCTGCGGTCATCAATTGCTTCATCTCAGTCCAAGGCATTTGGTTCACAGTCTCCAAACCCATGGTTGCAACCTCAGCATTCCACCAAGTCAAAGAAAGTTCTTGTAGTGTTGCAGTAGCAAAATTAACCTTTTTGCTCTCTGCACATTCGTTGATCCTAAAAACACTCTCAGTTTTCTCGAACCATCTTAGTAATTTGACAGCTCCTTTAGTACCATGAAAAGCAGTAGGATTGCACTTCATAAACCCAGCAAGTGCACTCTGCGAGAATAACAGGGGCGATGACATCTTGACCCCTAGATGGTCAGATACCTCTCAGCATCATTTCAGCATTCGCATGTTAGCTCGCTCAAGCACGCAATAGCAGCATCGACACTTTCCTTGATCATTCACGTATAGCAACTTGAGGTCAAAGGATGCAAACATTAGAGGCATGCTTCTGTCATGTTCACACTGAAAAAAAATCTGATAAGGCATTCATACATGATTATACTCATAACATGGTATAATGACAAATCAATCACAACCCAATAACCCCCAGGGGGTCACTCATAAAGTCAAGTAGTAATCAAAAGATAGTCATTCATTTTTCATCACAAAAGAGTTAATACATAGTTGCATTGTTTCATGAAATGATACAAATTGTTACAACCAATAGCATCAAGTCTACTAATTGAGGATTTAGTTTAGTGATTACAAAATAAAGATACTACTAATGAATCTAAACTACTAAGAATCATGAGGAGATCCTCGCGATTAAGATGATGGACTATTCTCATCTTCAATTAGAACATTGATACCTTCATTCGGTCTTTCTTCAAACACAAATTATCTACGAATCATCTCTTGATAGAACTCATGAGCTCGAACTCTAGTCTAATAGAGATCTCTCTTGACTCGTTCGTTCTGCATACGAAGGAATATGTTGCTAAACCTTGATTCTTCAAGTTCCATCTTCAATTTCTTACACTCAACCTTATCTTCAGCATTACGCGCTTCTCATCTGGTTGTCCATTGTGGTAGGATCCTTGCTTACACTAGAACGCATTCATTAAAACCAATCCAACAATCAACTTTCCATCATTCCTTAGTACTTTGCTTTTCCTTTCTTATCGACCAATGCATGCGCCATCTCGCGACCACATAGTCATCTGGACAGAGAAACCATCCAACCAAAAAGAGAGTTAATGTCCCTCCTCATGAGACCAGGTAATAAACCATCACTATCCTCACGAAGAAAAGGAGTAGTAGACGATTCACCTACCTCATGGACGCTAGCAGGAACAGGTCTCATTCCTATGCTCAATTAGGTTATTAGCTTCAGTTAATCCTTAGGGTTTGAGCAAAAAGCAGGCGGCGGAGGGATTTAGAGGATCCAACCTCTTCTAAGGATATGTTAATTTGGGCTCATTCTTTATCTTCCACGATGTCGACTCATTATTATTATCTTCTTCTTCTTCCTCAAATTCATCTTCTTCTAGGTCTTCGTCTTCATCTACTAAGACAGGCTCAGGAACAACATGAACATCATCGTGTTGATTCAGCTCAAAAGGGTTAATCATAAATGATTGGGAGGAATTAGTTCACATGGATAATATAAAAATATATCATAATATTACTTAATAGCGTATCACTTCTTATTCTTATTGTTCAATAGTGTTCCAATAAGAATACTATTATCCCAAAATAACAGTTCGCATAAAAGCGTAACAATTAAAAATTCACGATTCATGACATTCTTGTTTCGCATATACCTCAATTATACTTCATACATATATATAATAGTCTATCATATAATCACATGAATTTTTTGCATACAAACACATGCCCTAAATGTTACAATACATAAATATTTATGCATCCAACACATGCATTGAATATTATCTTACTAACCATTTATTACATTACAAACACTTAAGTAACTTATACTATACATAAACACATTAATAAATTTTTACCGTTTCTTTTATTAGGTAAACAAATGGCAACGAGGGAGTCTTGAGTGGTGTAGATTGAGTTATAGTTTAGGTTTCCAAAAGACTCGACCAAGTTCTCTATAAACCTTGCGGCATCTATTCACTCTAGTTTTAAACAGACATTTTGTATTTAGAAAGTAGTTGTATATGACAATTACTACATTGTTTTGGGCACACTAACATATGAAAGCCATATGTTATGTTTGTAAACACCCAACAAAATGTTGTACGAATGGAGAATATGGATAGAGGGCAGTATCTTCTAATATAATAGCCATGATACTAGAGAACGACTCCAAATGTTGTCATTTGGAAAAGTATTCATTGTTGATTTTCTTGAAATGTATATACATTTGTACCATAATTACACTCACAATGAAAAGCCTTATAAAAGCGAATACAATGAGCACTTTGATCATTTAAATGTAAGTAGCAACCCAATGAATGCAAATCTTGTAGTATCAGGTATGCCAAGCATCCTAATTATCTCCTGAGAAAAACATGCTTAAAAGTGTCTCAACATATAGTGGTGAGTTCATTAGGTTTTTGTTTTAAGTATAAATGATCACAAAGATTAGCAAAGTGTGCATGCACCATTTCAACACTTATGATAGTCACAAAATTATACGTATGAAGGTTAGACCACAATTGTTCAAAGTATGCATGATAATTAAAACCATCACGAAATGTTTCAAATATGTATTGCCCAATTAGTGATTACGATTACTCTAAGTTCATGAAACTACTGTGTAGACTTATATGTATGCTACTTTATTCAAGGAACAATAATTGTTCATATGTATGTGGTTGTTGGCCCTAAAGATACTAATCCAGTTGTGTTCTGACATGGTATAACGTTCGTCTCCAGTGATAGCTAATCACCCGAACGGGGATTGTCAATCCCAAATAGATCTATTTATAACATTCTCGCTTACCCTCTAAGTAATTCGCAGTTCATGCAACCTAAGCTAATCTTTAATCATTTGAATGAAAGTATGTATTTGCGTCTAGAATTGAAATCAAGTAATGTATCCCATTGCGAGATATGCAAATGAATATGTAAACCAATTTGTAAACGATCATGCAACAAGTTTAAGTCAATCATGTGAATGAATTTGTAAACAAGCATGTTCTCACCCTAAAAATATATGTAAAACCAGTAAAACATGGGCTATAAACTCACCTCGATGTTGTAGAACGATTGGCAGAAATACACATATTAAGAATAACACGAACGGAAACCGAAACGGCTCGACCAAGAAGTTGCGGTTTATCTTAACAACTATGACCTACAAGCCTAGGATAATGTATTTGGGTTTTCCGATGGATGATTACATCAACGCAACACATTGATAAAAGATCAGATCTCAAGTTGTAATAGTTTGGTGGTTGGTTAAATAAAATAAATCGAAAAGTAACGCCAAGTATGTAATATATTCCGTATATATTACATATGAAAAATTGAACAAGTATATAATTCATAACGTAAATTATATAACAAAGGCAAACAACCGAGAGAATAATTCAAAATGTATATAATACACGACATGTATTGAGGAAAGTACTATATAAAAGACGCGAGAATAATAATTAAAACACACATTTCAAAACGTATTCGGAAAATCACCAATTTAATTAATAACAATTCTCGTATAAAAGTAAATGCACGTTTTAAAGTTACGAATCATGTATATGATGTTGGTAAAGCTTTTACAAAAGTCATGATTTCACCTCATAGTTGAGAATTTATAAAATAATATTTTATAAATTAGTATTTCGTTTTCTTTTAGCTATAATATTTATCTCATTTGTAAAAGTATAGTTCTCGTTAATTTATTGTATAATAACACATTAAAATCTTAAGACTATATAACTCCTTTCTTTTATCGGGTTTCTAAAGTAATAGAAATTATAATGCAAATTATTAAGTAATGAAATTTATAGAAATTTCGGCATGACTTTTTCTTTTATAAGACGTTTCCCATTTTTACAAAATCCAATGTTTTTCCCTTTTTAACAAACTATGTTGCAATATACTCGCGTGATCAATATATATAGTTAGACGAGATTAAATAATAAATAGCATAAGTAAAACTAAACACACCCTTATTAGCTATTAAACAATGAACCAAATGCATCATATGTGCTTGCTACATAGCCAACCAAACGCGCCCTATGTGGCTGTTTTGCAGCCAACCAAACGAGCCCTATGTGGCTGTTTCACAGCCAACCAAACGCACCCTATTCGGCTGCTAAAACAGCGAAAACAAACACCCTTTAAGGCATGAAAAACCAAACGCACCCTGGGTTAATTTATACACCAAACGCACCCTATGTGGGTCGTTTTTTATCAAAACCAAACGCACCCTTTTGGTGGCTAAGAAAATCAAACGCACCATTTAGTGATGGCGAGGTGGAAATG
>BQNB010114489.1:2987-21743 GCA_026074375.1 Tanacetum coccineum
GCTTGGGTTAACCATTTGCCATTAGTCAAGTTTTCCTATAACAATAGCTATCACGCTAGCATCAAGGCCGCACCGTTCGAAGCGCTTTATGGTCGAAAGTGTCGCTCACCTGTTTGTTGGACTGAAGTTGGAGAAGCTCAAATCCTCGGTCCAAAACTAATTCAAGAGACCACTGAGAAAATTATCCAGATCAAGCAAAGGATGCAAGCCGCTCGTGACCAACATAAGAGTTACGCCGATCTGAAGCGTAAACCGATAGAATTCCAAGTCGGGGATAAAGTTATTCTTAAAGTTTCGCCTTGGAAATGGGTCGTACGTTTTGGCAAACAGGGAAAGTTAAACCCTAGGTATGTTGGACCTTTCAAGGTGTTAGAAAAGGTCGGAGAGGTTGCTTACAAGCTCGAACTTCCTGAAGAGCTGAGCAGAGTTCATAATACATTCCATGTGTCCAACCTGAAAAAGTGTCATCCCGACGAACCATTAGCCGTTCCGTTGGATGGACTTCATCTTAATGACAAGCTTCATTTTGTTGAGGAACCAGTAGAAATAGTGGGCCATGAAGTTAAACGGTTAAAGCGAAGCCGGATCCCGTTAAACGTGGGAACGTGAAGACCAATTCAAGAAGAAATATTCACACCTCTTCACCAAGAACGCACCGTCGTCAAGTGCTGCATCGTAAGCCTTGAGGACAAGGCTCATTTAACGGGGGAAGTCTATAACACCCTGTGTTTTCAAGTCATTGACGACGTCGATAAATCTACTATTTATTTTTAGTGTTGTAAACGTTTGCTTGTGATTTCATGAATTAAGTTTAAATCGCGTAAGCTAAAAAATATCGTTCAATGTAAACGGGCGCCAAACAATTAAGCGTTTACATCAATCAAGTATTAAATAATTATTTTGAGATTAATTATGGTCGTTGTTTATTTTATTTTTATCGGTTACATAAATTATGTACGTTTCGCGATAAAGTGCGTTTAAGCATACCCGGAACCACAAAAATATTTTTACACTTCAACAAATACCCACGATTGTACCCAATACTCAAGGTTTTATTAAATGATACCCAAGTTAATATTACTTTACATATTGTACACAAGAAAAATCAAACAATATACAAATGCTTGCAAGTAAACATCTTTATTATAAAAGCTACAAGTTGTAACTTGCTTATATTTTCACTAGATTTGTATTAGTTATCAAAAGGATTCTAGAAGCCTTTTGCTTCTCAAAAACCCACGGCAACAACACATGAGACCAAGGAGCACTCATTTTTCATACAACATAGTCTTGTACATCTTTTGCTCATTAAAAACCTAGCTAGTGTTGTCTCTTTGACCAAAGACTAAGAAACAAGATCCATAAAACCCTCAAGGTGTTTTTGACTAGCTAATGCACACTTTTTGACCAAGGACTACCATATATACATGTATACTAGTGTAAGAAACTCATAGATATCAAAACACTTAGTTAAAAAGATCAAAAATCCTTCCCTTCCTCTCCTTAGCACCCCACGGCTCAAAACCCTCATATATAATAAACCATACCAAATTTTCTTCAACCTATACACACCTACATACATCATTCTTAAGACATTCTAAGATGTTCCCAAGCATTGGCTAACCATTTGCAAGTGTTGAAGCAATAAATCAAGATTAGGGTTTTCATTTGGAAACTAGGGCTTTCTTAGTTATAATCTTGGGTTTAAAGTTTAAACAAGGGTTTAGCACTTATTTGTCATCATCATACATCATCTCACTAAGGTTATCTAAAGCTTTTAACTTTTCATTTATGTGATTATATGTATATGTGATGTTTATGTAGTGAAATCACCATTAGGATATGTTTAACTTGTAAACATGGATTTTTCTTGTACATATAGTTTTATGAACTTATACACATGTTGTATGGATGTTAATATGAAGTTATAAATGGATACATAAGTACTTTACTATTAGCCTCAAAATATATTGAGTCGAACAATGGAAGTTCGTTCATTATATTAGGTCTCGGTCACTTAATTAATTATACGTTCTTTCTTCTGGGCTTTTTAGAGGATTGTCTTAAAACTTCTGTCTTCAAAATAATAAGTTTTATCGTCTTCAAAATCTTGAACTGCAACTTAGTCTTTAACTCTTGTATCAGCAACACTTGACAATGTTGCTACATCAAAACATAAAGTTTCCGTCTATTCTCATACTTCCAGGTGTAGTTTTTACCTCCTGTGAGAGGTTGAATTCATTGAAAATGTAAATGGATTGGATGTCTCTTTCCAGTTAGCCATTAACTCTGGGAGTAGTCTGTTCTTTGGCCACCAGAAAGGTGTATGTCCATGGTCAAATGAAAAAACCTTTCAACTTCAGTACTTGAAACATTGGTGAGTTTTGAGTTGAAAACACCTTATGATTTTTGGCAAACCATTACAGCATCAAAGGATTTGATATGCCTTTTTATAAACCTGTAGCGTTTGCTCAGGCTAGTACATGCTTTAGATAAATTACTATGGTTGCATAGAATTACCATATAATTTTGGTTAAATTGTCAACCATAAGAACGGTTTGATAGGTTTTACAAGTGCCGTTGGTCTTGGACTAGTTAGTTCTGATGTTGTTAAACATGGTGAACCAAGACCCATTTGTTGGTGGTGGGTAAAGACAACATCAACCCTTTTCTTCATACTTCATGAGTAGATGTGACTGTGTCATCATCATTTGAAATCTGCATATTCTTCCAATTGTGATTCGTACAATACTTGATCAGCTCATAAAGCCATAGAGATTTCTTCTCAGACCAATATATACACATACATCAATATTTTTTAGCTTTTCTTCCAGCATTTGTGAAAGTATTCCTTTTCAGTGGATATTTGCTTTCCACAAGCTTATGAAAAAACAAAAGGTCAGTATCTTGTCTGATAGTATGTACTCCGTGGATCTATGTAGTTTCAAGCTGATAAGCTTCCAGTCTTGATGTGTATCCAAATAAGATCAGCTGTATCACTTGATTAAACATAATATCAGATTCCCCACAGCATTCCGTCGATCCTTCAAGGAAGCCTATATTTATTAATTCTTCCAAACTAGCTCATAAATAACTTCAAATCCTCTCTGTCCAAAATCGATAAACCTTCCATTAGGAGCGAAAGTATCTCTGATGACCATTTACTCCTTGTTACCTTATTCATGATACTATATCTTCATCAGGTTTGGTCTGATCATGTGAGGTTTAGTTGTAAGGAAAAATGATTTGCAATCATAATGGGATATTGTGATCAAGACTCTCAACAGCAATCACTTTGTCATCCATCAGGGGATTAATGCAAGTATATCTTTCAAATCATCATCTTCTCTTGTGAGACTGAGCCTTGCTTTTCTCTTTTTGCCTTTAATTTCTCCTTCTGGCTAACTCACTTTTTTCTTTGCTCCTTCTTTCTTCTTGAGTTCCTCATGAACAGTTCATCCTTCTTTATCTTCCTCTTTATCATATCTTTCTCATTCATCTTTTTGATGCTCTCTCTTTTCTTATCTTCTTCAGATCCATTATGCCACAAACGTCTGATCTTGCTTCTTATATCTCTCATACAGTACTTGAATGCTCCTCTAAATGACTTAGAATTCAAAGCAGCATGTTCTTGTTTGCGACATTTTCAGATAAGTGATCATCTGATTCTGAGCTGAGATATTGTTGGTGGCTTTTTTTGTTTCTGATAATAGCATCCTTTGTTCTGCAAGAAATCTTCCTTTGAGGAAGAACTAGTGTCATGTAAGAACGTTGCTCTTTCCTCAACAGAATATTGCTCCCTTTCTTCTTGTTGAATCTTTTGTCTGCAAGAATATGATATGCATTTAATCTTGCTTGAATGTAACTCAAATCAGTTGCATAGAGCCTTCTTGCTAGCTTTTCCTGTGCTCTACCAATCTTCTAGCAGAAGGCATGCATCAAGATCTATTTGTCTTTGTGTTTCAGCAAACTTTTTAGCTTGCACTCTTTTTGCTTCTCTAAATCTGCTAACTCTTGAAGCTCTTTTGATGTATTTGATGCTTGAACTTCAGCTTGAAGGTCCTATTAGTCAATGGCTTCCTTTCCTTTTCTCCTTTGAACCCTTTCTGCCTCACCAGTATTAACTTCAGCAGCATTAACTTCACCAGTATTAACTTGAGCTGAAGGTGTACTATCAGGATTAAGTTCAGCAGTATTAACTTGAGCAGCATTAACTTGAGCTGAATCAGGTTCTTCAAAATGAGAATTTTTAGTAGGAGTTTTGTAGGACTTTGATTTTCTTTTGTAAATCTTGCTACCAAGAGGTGCTTGTGATCCCTTAAACCCTTCTGAAGCTACATTTGTTAAGATCTGTGCAACCTCTAGGGTTGAAGGACTTATTTGTTCTTCTTGAGGCTTTCCCTGACCTTGCTCTTTTAGGAGTAACAATGTATCTCCTTGATCTGTTTCAAAAGGAACTTTCTAGATCCTGACCCTCTGAATCCTTAGCTTCTTTATTCTTTCCTCTTCTTTTCTCAACTTGTTTTCTAGCTTTTTGATTCTTATCAGCTGCAAGATTGCTGTTCCAAGAGTCTGCTTAGTTTCACTCAGTTCCTTTTCCAAAGATTTTATTCTTGACTCCAGCCTAGGTACAATATCCATCAGGTTTTAAGTTGCTCACTTTCTTCACTAGATATAGATGCTTGACTCAGGTATATGTTAAGGTAGGTGGAGAATTGTGATAGAAGGTTTCAAATGATGGACCTTCTGTATCATGAAATGAAGGTGATGGTATTTGAGGAGATGGTGGAAGAGTTGGTTGAATGTCAGGAATGGTAGAGACTGGTGGAGGTGATGTTGTTTGTACAGGTTGAGTTGGAGGTGTTGAAGCTGTTGGTTGTACAGAGTGAGTTACAGTGGGAGGTGTTGGTGTTATTTGTACTTGAGAGGATGAGGTAGCTGGTACAGACTGAGATGGTGTTGGATCAGCACTTGATTGAGGTTGACCTGCATCAATGGTTAGCATAACAGGCAACAATGGTCTATGTATCCCTGAAAAACTCTTTTATATTTCCAAAAATCTTTTTGGTTATGATACAGGGACAAAAGGTTTTTGTTTTCAGTTTTGAACATTCAAAATTCATTTGAAGAATACGGGGGTACATTAAAAAACTTTGATTTTGCTTTTCAATTTGACGATATTCCATCAAAGATAAGTTTGAAAAGTTAAAGTCTCTTCAGTGGAAAGACAGATCATGCTAAATGGCGATGTTGCTTACCAAACTGATCAATCCTCCAATTTTGGAGCTTTAAGAACAGTGAAGAATGTGATGGATTAGAATCTCCACTTGGGGGTTTTGTAAAGTGACTTTTCCATATGTAAAAGACCTGGACTTGGAAGAGTAGAGATGGATATAAATTGGCAGATGCAATGACTGCCATCAAGATTCAAGAAGTTCTACAAGAAAACAGGCAGAAGGCCAAGAGTGGATGAAAAATGCATGTCGGATTTTGATAGAGAAAGTTGAATGTTTCAATTGCCACAATACTGGGCATTTTGCAAGGGAGTGCAAGTTTAAAGGTTCAAAGGAAGGTAACAGGCAGGAAGCAGGTAGAGGTCAAGATTTCAAGCCAGTGGAAGAAACTTGAAAAGGAAGCTTTGTTGACCATTGATGAAGGTCTAGATCAATTGGGTTAGAGCAGACTACAGACAGAGGAAATACTCATACATGCTCTCATGGCCTTCACTGTGAATAATGAAGGTATCCATGTGTCTAAATTCATGTTAGATTATCAATGCACTTCAAGCTAAGTTGATGAATTGCAATCTGAAATATGGTACCAAGAAGTGAATTAGTTGCCCATAAGCTAGCTGTTAGCTAATTAGAATCTCAGCTTAAAGCCTCCACAAAACAGCAATCATCCTTAAATGAAAAATTAAATTTTCAAGCTAATCAAATTTTTGAAAAAGATGAAAAGCTGAAAAAAGTATAGAAGAATAGGAATGAAAGCTGTACAAGATAAAGATGTTTTACAAAAAATTGTTGATTCTTGGTTTGCTTCTTCTAAAATCTTTGATGCTAGTTGATGGTGGGATGAGCGCAACAGTTAAGATGGGTGTAGTGGTATGGCATCAAATAAATGCTGAGTTCTAGGATATGAGGAAAGTAAATAAGTAGAGGTATTTTTGCTGTTTGAGAAAGAGAAGCAGGAAATTTTCAAAAATTCACTATACAGCAGATTCAAACAGGTTGTAGTACAAAGGTGTCCATCATCTCTTAGTGGTGATATACCTAGGAGAACAGGAGGACATAGATGATTCCTGTATGAGTATGGCAAAATATGACCTCAACCTACTCTCCTAGTCCTACAGTGTTTAATGCAAGTTCCATTGTTTTATCCAGTGTCCATCTCATTGACAAGTGATGGGAGCTGGAATTGTGTTTTAATGAAAATTCCACTGTTTACTCATCTTGTCAATACAATGACAGTGATGGGAACAAGGACCAATATCTGAACATTCAGTCCAGGATTACTCGTCTACCAATATACCTTCTATGAGCAGGTTACATAGACACCCAAACGACTCAACACAAGTGCTCTGAAACACACACAAAATGTTGCACCCTAGTTGTGCACAGCATCGTAAAAACTCTAGGCAACCAATTAGATAAACACCAGTGTCTCCTTCAACTAATTTCTTCAACTCATATGACAAAAAATTGGAATCAAAGGAATGGAAAGGGAATAGGTGCTGGTATTTTTTGACAAGAAAAATCATGTTTTGTGTGTGGAAAGTCTACTGTCACCTGATTAAGATTGTGACTATTATGAGAAAAGATGCATGGGATAGCTGCTTGTAGAGCACGAGGGGTAATACAAGCAATGTTAGGCAAGCTACACCAGCCATGGACTAACTCAAACGGGTGAATTAAAGCTAAATCATATTCACTCCAGATGTACAACTAAATACCATTAGAGCCTATTTTTTTATACTGCTAGCAGAAACTATGTAAAAAATGGTGGTAATTAATACTGGCAAGCAAAAGTTAGTTTGGTAGGTTGATGTTAGGTTCTTGGAACTCATTTAGTCTGGATACTCATAGTTTTAATACTGGCAAGATCATGTTATTTTGGTTGCATGTATGTAAATTCTTGGGTACTAAAATTTAGTCTGGTGGTTCTAGAGTATTACTGGCAAACAAATGTTATTTTGGTAGGTGCATGTTAGTATGCAGAGTAAACTAGCCCAGTAGTTTTAACAACCAGATTCAAGGGAATTTTAAAATCAAAGACATGTTTTTCAAAAACAAAGATCACTGGAAAATAGGACTCTTTACCTAAGAATACAGCATACAAGTCAACATATTTATGCTGATTAAGGCAAAACTGGGTAATGTGTTAAAGACCTCAGCGGTTGTGTTTGGAGAAAAACAACATACACTCCAATATCAATAGTGGACCTACCCGATTCAAATATTATGTTTTCAAGGTCCACAAGGCAGGCCCAAGCCTGTTGAAGGCATGAGTCCCAAGAGAAACTAATCTCTGTTCTGTATGTGCAGGTTCATCACTGAAGCATATGGAGCATAGAGGTATTTTTGATAGTGGATGTTCTGGGCACATGACTGGTAACCAGGGCCCATTTGAAGATTATCAGAAACTAACAAAGTGGGATTAGTTACTTTTGAGGAAGTAAAGAAGTATCAGTGGTAAAGGTACTATTTAGATTAGGAAATTTAGTTTTTGAAGATGGTGGCTTTTGTGATAAGAACTTGGACATTTTTTAAACTTCTTCTCATATATCTTAGATATGTGATAAAAAATAAATGTATTTTTACTGAAAAAAGAGTGTTTTGTAGGTTGTCTCTGACTTTAAGCTGCCGGATGCAAATCAGAGTTTCTTCTTAAAGTTCCTAGGCAACAACAACATGTATACTTTGATATGAAACTGTTGATTCTTCAAACGGATTACATTGTTTATTTGCAAAAGCTCATCTAATGAAGCTAAATTGTGGAAGAAAGGTGAGGTCACCTTAATTGCAAAAATTTAAATAAACTTGTAAAGGATAATCTAGTTAGAGGGTTACCTTCCAAGAGTTTCAAAAATGACCACACTTGTGTTGCTTGTCAGAAGGGAAAGCAACACAAGGCCTCCTGTAAGGCCAAAGTTGATAGATATGTAACAACCAGTACATACTTATATGGACTTATTTGGACCAACTTCTTGTGAAGAAGTATCAACATCATGCAGTAACTGTCTAGTGTTTTGTTGACTGTTCAAGGTTTTGTTGGGTTTTCTTTCTAGCCAAAAAGGGGAATGAGATAGTAGGATCCTTAGATTTTATAAGACAGATAGAAAAACAAACTAATCAAAAAGTAAAAATATTTGATCAGTTAATGGGACAGAATTTAAGGATCAGGGGTATGCTGAGTTCTGTGGAGAAAAGGGTATAAAAAAGGAGTTGTAATGCAAGAACTCCTCAGCAAATGGGGTTGCTGAGAGAATGAATAGCCGACCATATATAGAGGCTGCTAGGACTATGCTAGTGACCTCATCTTGCTACAACTTTTTGGGCAGAAGCAGTAATATGCTTGCTATACCTTTCAACAGGGGTCAAGGGTGACCAAGCCTCAGAACAAAACCATTATGAGCTCTTGTTGGCCGAAAACAATCCTTAGCTACATAAACCATTTGGGTGCACATGTGACCATTTCATCAATATCTTTAGCCCATAGGAAAATTGATGGAAGTTGATGAGGGTATTCTTGTTGTTACTCTTGTTGAACCAGTAAGCCTTAGGTTTATAACTTAGTCACCAAGAGAGTTGAAGTAAATCTTCATGTCAAACTTTCTAGAGGAATAATACCCAATGTGCAGGGCATCTAGGACATAGGTGGATGTTTGACTTAGACTTTCTTACAGACTCTATGAACTATATACCTGTATCTTTGCAAAATCAAGCTAACCATGCAGGTTCAAAAGAGGTCATTGACATTGATGTGCAGACTGAAGAGGCTGAAGAACTCCTTGTGGTTTCTTCTACTTCTAGACCAGCAGCTGGTTCTGAACACAATGCTACAAAGAAGAGTCTCTCCTCAAAGAAGCCATCTTCTACTCCAATATCCAAGTCTGCTGATGACATATGGTCCTTTAGAAAAGAGCTTGCATGCCCTTGCTTTGAAGAGAACTTTAGGACCAGTACCTACAAAAAACAACTACCAGTACTAATCCTGTTTTAATACTGGTAGTAGTGATTTTAATACTGGTGATGAGCAAGTTTCTCCTGGTCATATAGAAGCTGTCGCTCCTAGTGCTCATAATGTAGAAGAGGTCTTCTCTGATGATGATGATGATGAGATGCCTGAAATAAGGATTTATGATAAATCAAGTGAAGGTATTTTTGAACAAGCTTCTTATGATGATGATGGGGTTATTACTGATTTCAACAATCTCCCTGATGAGGTAGATGTCATAACCAACCCCACTCTAAGGATTCATAATGCCCATCCTCAAAGTCAAATCCTTGGAGATCCCAATACACCTGTTCAGACTAGAAGCGATTCTCTTCACGGTAAATTTACTGAGGCTCATTGCTCTAGTGAGCTAATTCAAAGCTCACCAATGAAGCAATCATACAAGATCACAACACTGTCTTTTTGCTTGCTTTCCTATCTCAGTTGAACCGAGGGAAAGTGACAGAAAGCTCTTGAAGATGGAAGCTGGGTTGAGTATGCAAGAGAACTGTTGCAGTTCAAGCTTAACAAGTATGGGTTTTTTTTGGGTTTGATTTACCCAATTGGTGCTAAGTTGTAGGTACTAATGGGTTTACAGGAACAGAATGAATGAGAGAGGAGTAGTTGTCAGAAACAAAGCACGGCTAGTGGCTCAGGGTCATAGACAAGAAGAAGGGATTGACTATGATGAGGTTTTTGCACCTGTAGCAAGAATTGAAGCTATCAGGTTGTTTTTGGCCTTTGCCTCATTTATGGGGTTCATGTCTTTAATAGGATGTTAAAGGGCATTTCTTGCTTATGGCACTATTGATGAGGAGGTTTATGTCTCACAACCTCCTGGTTTTTGTTGATCCTGATCATCCTACAAAAGTAAGTTTTCTTTAATTTTTTTACAAGGTGGTTAAGGGTTGGTAGGCTATGCAACCAAGCTCCTAGAGCTTGGTATAGCCACTTTGTCCTCATTCATAGGAGAAGGGCATGGATTACAAGTGGGGCAACAATAGACAAGGACTTTAATTATAAGAAGAAACAGAAAAGGATATCAGTGTTGGTTCAAGTGTATGTGATGATATCATTTTGGTGGGTCTTACCAATAGTCTTGGTTGTGCTGACTTTGAAGCTTTGGATGCAAAGCCTGATTTCAAATGAGCTCCATGGGTGAACTTTCATTTTATTAGGTCTTAAGTCAAAAGAAAAGGTCTGGCATCTTCATATCTCAGGACAAGTATGTAGTGCATGGCTCAAGAAGGTTGGATTTGTGAATGTCAAGGGCTGGCTATACTCCTATGGAGACAATGTTTGCCTTTTTGACAAAAGGTTCGAGGACGCTTTTTGAATGTAGTTGTACACTTGTATAGATCTATGATAGGTTATCTCATGTACTTAACTGTGCTTCTAGACCTGAATAGTATGTATGCAGTATTGTGTTTTGTTCACGTTTTAGGTATCTCCATAGAATTCTATCTCAATGCTGTCAAGAGGATTCAATTATCTCAAAGGCAACCAACTATGGGATAATGGTACCTAGGGACTACCCCTTGATTTGTGGATGATTCTCTGATGTGACATATGGTGGTTCCAACCTTGCACGGAAATCCATAACAGCGTAGGTTGTCAATTTCTTGGTCAACATAAACTTTATCTCATGGCAATGAAGAATTAGTCAATTGTAGCAGTAACAAACTGAAAGCTGATATGTCGCTGCTGCAATTGCTTGTGGACAAGTGTTGTGGTTCAAATCAATTGTATGGACTTTGGTTTCAACTTCATGAATACCAAAATTCCATCATTAGATTAATTGAGATGTACAATCGGCATTGCTGAAAACCCTATCTATCATTCAGATCCAAAAACATTGAGTTCGACACCACTTCATCAGAGATGTTATGAGATGAAGTCATAGTGTCTGACGAAAATTACACAGATTTAATGTTGCTGGACTTGTTGACAACAACCATTTTGATGGACCCGGTTCAATTTTCTTGGTAGTCTAGCATGGTATGATCAACCCATAAGCTACATTTTTAAGGGGAGGAAAAAGTGTAAAATTTTATAATGTATTCAAGTTCTGTTACAATTAGATTTAATCCTGGTAGCTCTAAGTTTAAATTATTTCTGGTAGTATTAATTTAGGGTTAGTTCTGGTAACCTTAGTAACTTAATACTGGGAGCATCAGTATTAAGTCTGCTAGTGTAAAAGTTAAAACTGGTAATCACTTAGTACTGGTAGTTGAGTATTAAGTCTGGTAGTTATCTTAGGTTAATTCTGCTTAGTATAAGTTAGATTAGAATTTGTATTTCTTGTTTAGACTATTTGAGGTATACTTTGTGTTTGAAAAGAGTGATGCAGATCAACTCTGGGCATGGGAAAAGAAACGTGCCGGTGGTGTCACTTGCTAATGGATGCAATTTGGTTGTATGTAATGATGTTGTGGTTACTTGCTGTAAATTTTCATTAAAAACTGGTTGAAAATATGTTATGTTGATGAGTTATATTATAATTGGTTTGATATTTTAAGTCTGGTTTCGGAGTTAGTTGCTACTATTTAACTATATGGTAGTTCAAGTTTTAAGACTGGTAGCTTTCACTAATACTGTCTTGAATAAATTATCTTTAGTTTATTACACATAAACGTGTAAGATTTTTTAGCGCTGAAACGCTGATAGAGTAACTTATATATAGGATAATTGTAATTTCTCTTTCATCCTTATCACTATTTACCCTATTTCTTTCAAAAGCAATCGTAAATTACTTCCACTACCAGACATAATCTGTCAAACGTCACATCACACATGTACTGATTTTTAAAGCATTCAATATATTTTCACAAGTGTTTCAATGGCGCACGCCAAAGTATTGCGATAAGCAACAACAAGTGGGTTTCTTACTCACAAATCCCACTGAGGAGTACTGGGTACACAGAGAGAGATAGTGATTTCCCTCAGAAGATCAACAAAATTGTGAGGTATGCTCTCACTCCAATCCAACTATATATTCGATTCCCTTATCAAGCAGTTTTTGGCATGACTGGCAACTGCTTAGACACTTGCAGATGGGACTCAACAACTTATGCAACAAGTAGATACCCATTGACATACAATTATGAAGAGTCTTTTAGGAATTAACGATTGGCCTAGACTCCAATTAGAGTGCTTTCAGGGATTCATTTGTTGCAAAATGAAGTTGTTTTTTGAAGGATTGCAAAAATATGGGTATGTAAATGAAGAACTTTTACATTTTGGAAAAGTCACTTACACCCCAATGAGATTCTTAATTCTCACATTCTTCACTGTCTAAGCTAAAGTGGAGGTGATCAGTTTAGGTAAAGCAACATCGCCATTGCTTTGATCTGTCTTTCCACTGGAAGAGACTTCAACTTTTCTCTTATCAAATGCCACATGCATTTTTCCATCCACTCTTGGCCTTCTGCCTGTTTTCTTGTAGAACTTCTTGATCTTGATGGCAGTCATAGCAATCTGCCAATTTATATCCATCTCTTCCAAGTCCAGGTCATCAATTTGATCTAGATCTTCATGTATCAAATCCACATCATCAGCATTTGTGGCTAGAAAAGAATGGATAACTTCATCAGCAAGACCAGGAGTAGCAGTTGGTGTTGCTTTGGAAGAGGAAGTGGTATAAGAACTATAACTTCCTGAGCTTTGGCTTGGCTTGTGCTTGCTTGAAGAAGCTTTGGCTTGAGAAATAAAAGCCACATTATCAGATGCCAGGGAAGAAGATGATGTCTTTTGGATGTCTTGTTCAAATACACTCAGATTATTGTATAAATCATCTATTGACAGTGTGTCAATATTCTTCTTCGTTCTCATTGTCATAGCTAAACTGTCCCACGCAGGAGGAAGGGACCTCAAGAACTTATGATTTGCATCTTCATCAGACACACTAGCACCAAGGGCATCCAACTGTGATAGTAGTTTTTGAAACCTATCATACCCTTTCTCCAAGCTTTCCTTAGAAGAGATAGTAAATGCCTCAAACTGTTGTTTCAAATGCTTCTTTGCATTTTCTTAGAGTTAGCATTTCCACCAAACCTTGTTTTGATAGCTGCCCAGATCTCTTTGGCATCATCCATGCCATGAAAACGTCTGAGATGATCTTTTGGAACAGCCATTAGCAACAGAGTTCTCGCTTTCCTTTCTTTATCTTTTCGGCTCATCAGGCGAGTGTTCTTCCTGTGTGGTTGTGGAGGAAGAACCCTGTATACACATCCTTACCTTTTGGTGACTTTCTTCTTTGAGTTCCATTCTGAAGATAAGGTTAAAATAATTAATCACTTTCCAGGAACCTCATTATTATATATACTCAAGATACTGTTCCATCTCATTGATCCACGTTATAATCATATTTTGAAGATCAGGCATATTTTGATGTTTGCAAGAGTATTGGAGGTGATAATTTGTGGTGGTTTAGCAGGTGCATCTCCTTTGTGGATGTGGTTGTGATCCAGCCAAGATGCTTCATCATGAAGAGTCAGTTCCTCCATCATCATGAACGAGAAAAATCATCGTGTGCAGACATGATTATGTGGTGGAATTAAAGGTTTTATCTATGTTCAAATTGTGTTACGTCCCCTCTTGGTGGCTCTTGGATACCACTTGTTGGTCGCTTATCAACGGATTCTCAATGAGCCTTAAACGGACTTTAGTTCTCTGAATAAATCCATAGAAATATGAGAGACAATAATCCGAGAATTCAAATATGTTGACGCGGAATATCAAATTATCCTATACCAAGATGAACACAAGAGCAAATACTAAATTGCTAATTACTATACTATTTCGATTTGTGAAACGATTCAATCAAACACATATATTACAAACACTATTCTACGTTCCTTTTATAAGATTAAGGAACCCAAAACGCTGTTTAAGAGATATTGCTTATCTTTTCCTAGATAACGTACTAGAGATAAACTATTACTATAATTACAACCAGACTTAACTATTTGACTTAAACTGTAATAACTTTAATACTGCCAGACCTAAGTTTAAGCTGGTAGACTTAACTTGCTCTTACCGACTTAACTTCTATTTACTAACAGTACTACTATCCTTATCAGTACTAACATATAACTACAGACTTACATTTAATACTAAACAGTATTTATGGTCCGTTTACAATTTTTTTCTAACAAAGTGTTAACACATGATAGAAAATATTAACAAATCAAACAAACACTCTCTTTTTGCTCTTTGAAGCCCACGGCTTGAACACCCCTTGTAACAAATCCATACAAAATTTTATACAACCTATACACACATATACACATCATTCCTAAGATATTCTAAGATGTTTCCAAGCATTGGTTAGCCATTTGTAAGTAATTATCAAGAAAAGGGAAGCTAGGGTTTTATTAGGAAAACTAGGGTTTTCTTGGTTGCAAGCTTTGGATTTTAATCTAAACAAAGGTTTAGATTGTATTGAGCATCATCTTCATTCACCATAAGGTCATCTAGAACTCTTTATGTTGCTTGTGAATTTATCATTATATGCATATGTAAATTCTTTATAGCTTGAATCACCATTTAGGGTTTTAGAACATGTTAAATGAATAACTTACTTGTGATTATGATTTTTTAACACTTTTACATATGTTATGTTATTGTTAATATCATGATAAAATGGACATAGAAGTATTGTACCATGTTGATTTAGTGTAAAAATTGTTATATACAAATTAGGGTTTTAAAAGTTCATTTAATATGTTACAAGTAAAAGTAATGCAAATGACATGTTAATCTTGTTTATGGACTTTTAGTCATGTTATATGAACACTAAAATAAGGTTATAATAGAAGTATAACTCTTGTACACACTTGGTTTATGTATAAAAATGTTTATGTAGAAACTAGTAAATTAGGGTTACTTAATGAAGTTATGATTTTAAGTGTATTATGGAACTTGTTAATCTTGTCACTTGACATTTGGATATAAAGAAAATGATCTTATTGGACAATATTATATATATCACTTATAATAAATATAGTATATGAGATTTGTGGTAAGTTACAAAAGTGAAAGTACATAAAATAAGCTTTAAATAAAAGTGTAAGTATGGATTCTTAAGGGGCTGTTTGTATTTCGAATTTCAAATAGTGGGTTTAACATTATATAAAAATAATACGTCTCATGAACGGATACTAAAGAACTTGAAAAACGATTATAAACGAAAAAAGATACGGTAAAAAAAACAAGCTATACGTTAATAAACGGAGTCGTAAAAGAATTTTTATAAAAATTAATCAAACAACAAGTTTGGTATTTTTAAAAAATTATACATATTTTTGGGATTCCAAAATGATAAGAATCGAAAATTTTCAATTAATAACAAATGAGTTATGAATTTCGCGAGTTTACAACAATTAATACTTTTATAAAACTATTTTTATAAAAAGTTACTGTTCATGACAGAGTTAAATATTTTTGGTAAACCTCATAAATAAGTAGAACTTTCAATTACGAGAACGTGCTGGAAAGAATCACTAAAAACGGAGCTATAACGAATAAAATATGACGTTTACGGGTTTTACGATAATTAAAACTATAAAATAACTTTATAACGAGTGTGAACAGTAAAAAGTACTGTTCATCAGAGGGTCAAAAATATTAAAATATCAAAGTATGATAAAAATCGTCTAAATACGAAAGCTTTGTGGGCATAGGAAACGTCATATCAGATTAAAACGGCGGAAAGTTACGCCAGTTTTATACAACTGGGAAATTTAAACGTTTTAACTTATTTAACACAATTTTTCCAAAACAATTAGATGGTGATTAGCTATATAGAATTATGCATGGTTATATTACCCAAAGTGATTAGTACTTATACGACTTAATTTTAAAATAGGTTTGCATCTGACGATTTAAGTGACGCATTATTGTGATATACTTGTTATTCGCTCACTAAGGTGAGTTCATAGACCTCGTTTTACTTGGTTTTGTTTTACCAAAGTTTTTGGGGTGGAGAAACATTGCAATGTTTTATAAACTGGACACAAGTAGTTAAGTTTCATATTTTGTATTACGTGTTGCTAAGTAGCGATTATACCTATAGTTAAGCCTATTATCTTGGAACTATAAGTTACTGGATTCACTACATTTACCTCAACGCCACACAAAATTTATGAGCGGCGAATCGTTATGAATAGATCTATTTTGGGATTGACATCCCGTTCGGGTGTGATTAGCTATAACTGGACAAACGAACGAATACCATGTCGAAATAGGGTTGTTGGGGTTTGAAATAATACACGGGAAATGTAGGCCCATTTATATGGTATTTACTTTATGTAGAGCTTCTTGTGTCATGGTTTTTAGGGCAAGTAATTACTATTTTTTATGATGTTGCATATGTTGCTTTATCATTACACTTGGAAATCTTATGGTCCGACAATATTGATTTATCAAACCTATGACATTCCACCAACATATTGTTGACATTTTAAAGCAATGTTTTTCAGGGGATACAGTTAAGCTCGAGGTGCACGGGATACATTGGTGGTTTTGATTTTGAATATCATGCATTAAAGATTTTGACGCATTACCATTTTGTCATAACTGTTATGGGGCTTAGAAATCTTTGTATTGAACAAGTGGACAAGTGAAGCTTCGGCTTATGTAACAAATACTTTGTTAAATCCAATGTATCAGTTTTAAACGACTTTTTGGTCGTTCTATATACATCTTGTGTTATTGATCTATGAAGTAACACACCCCGGACTCCTCCTCCACAATCCATACTGTCTCCTGGAGAGTCATCCTATCCCCCATAAGTAAATTGACCCGCTGTGAGTCCATAGCGACACGCTGTGATATACGAGTCCTACCATCCTGAGCATCCTCTAATAAAGTATACAAGTCCTGTGTATCATGCTTATGGTGCTCTGCAATCTCAGTAACCCTAGTATGGTCATCTCCACGGTCATTAGGTACTACCTCAGGACGCTCTTGCTGGGATCTACCCATGTATCACTATACTACACCAACCTCATAATCCCAAGTCGTCTCGCTTCAGCATAGACGGTGTGACAAAAACCATAATTTCACCTCGACTCCTGGGATGGTCTGGCCGTAGTAGTAGAACTCTCCTCGGTCTCATATTTGGAGTCTAGAGTAGACAAACACAACCTCTTGCGAATTGAATGGGTTTTCTAGAATTGGGGCAGCTAGACTCACGGAACATCTATCCCTAATGGTCAACGGTATTTGGTGGTAGTATAAAGATGGTGGTAGGAGGTGATGGGATGCGGGAGTAAACTGCATCAAACAAAGGCTGAGTGGATGCTATCTAAGTGTCTGAGTTTTGGGTTAGACTCGCAGGGTGATAGGTAGTAATGGTGATGGCATAGGCAAGGTGGTGTATGATAGTGCAGGTGGGGCGTGCCCTAGCAAGGCGCTCTTTGCAGAAGGGGTGGTGATAGTAAGCCCTTGCAGAGGGTGGTGATAGTGAGGTAAGTGGTGATGGTGGTGGAGTAGTCATGGCTAGAAGTCTCTCAACCTCTGCCTATGGTGGAAGGGATATGGAAGCCTGAAGCCGGACATTAATCCTAGCTCCAGTGGTAGTAATGTCAGTGGAGGGTGGTTGTATAACAGGCTCTATTCCCCCAGGTAGGGAAACAGTCTCAACAGTAGGTACAACAACAGCGGAGTCGGCTGGAGCTAAGTGCTCCTCCACCTCCTCCTCATCCTCCTCATCCTCATCATCGGCGTCATCCCCGGATGAATCGCCATCATCTTCATCTACATCCTCTCCTTTGGATCCTCTTTTGGATCCGACTCAACAACATATCCTCGTGACTCAGCAGTAGGTGAATCAACAGGAGGTAATGGCTGCTCCTCAACCAGAAACACATGCTCATCCTCCAATGGTATGTACTCAGGGTATACAGGCTCTGGCATGTAGTCAAGATCATGTGGCTGTATGATCATAGGCTCACGCTCATCCTCGTCCTGTGGTACTGGTGGTGTCTGTGGCTCCTCGGGGCCTGGTATGTAATCCGGTGATGGTGGGGCTACCGGCTGTATAGGGAGTCCATTGTATCCGTATACGATGACTCGTGGAGAACCACCGTCCGACAGCTCCTCGTCAGCTCCCCAAAATACCCTTCTTGGCTCAGAATCGGTGTAGACGGAAGTGTAGGTAACCGCAGATGATGCAGAAGACATGACTGCTGTAAAAACAAAAAAATAACTTATATAAGTATAAATTTTAAGACTCTTATAGTAATATACGTAATATAATTTATATATACTCGTATATTAATCATGCAAGCACTTAGTAAACTACTAATGTCAAAACAGTGTATGTCATGTAAGCACATATGCTAGATTGCAAACAGGTAATGTATGTGTGTCCCGTGCAAACCCCATTTGTGAATGCAGTGTTTGAAAAAAATGGTTATAGTCCAGACAAAACTTTTGACCTAGTTCTCTAGAACATTGGCTCTAGATACCAATCTGTAACACCCCCAAATCTGGGTAGCAGCGGAATGTTGAATATCCGAGGGCGTTACTTCATAG
>BQNB010114490.1:0-21742 GCA_026074375.1 Tanacetum coccineum
CTTGTGATATAAACCTCACAACACCGAATCAAACAAAGTACCTTGTGCGAAACCTCCCTTAAGTCTTCTACACCTTGTCACGGACCCTGACAATCGAAGAACTCAAGAACCTTTACCTGTCGATACCCTGCTGTTCTTTGATGTCAAAAAACCTCAACACCAAGAACTTTTGTTGTCGAGAACCTGGTAGCCCAAACAGAATAGAACCCTCATGTTCCTTCCAGAAAAACCAAACAACAAAGACCACTTCTTGATCGATCCTAGTTAACCAGAGAACCTGCGAACCTTGAAGAAGAACACACCCCAACAGATTATGTATGACAGAAAAGAAAAAGATGCACAAGAATATAACCCTTAATATTATATGTTTATTGAGTAAAGAAAAGAATAAAGTACAAAACCCCTCCTCCTCACCTCCTTTTATAGAGATGAGGGAGAGAACAAACAGGTTGGAAGAATAATATTGTGAAACCCTTCCCTCCTCACCTTCTTTTATAGAGATGAGGGGGAGGATGGGTTTGGGCCGTAGACAAACCCAATAACCTTAATATGACTATAATTAGAGCTAAATTTACACTAAACCCCTAACCTATTGACTAAAGTGAATACTATATCTAACAATGCCGGGTGAAAGTCCCACCATTAGGCGTAAAACTATGTTTGTGATTATATAAATTTTCATTTGTAGTATCAAAATGGGTAAGTAGTTTTATCAAGCAATACAAACACCCCCTAAAGATTGATTTACATATAGCATATTGTTTTGAGTTACTATCTCACATTCATATATCCTCTCATGGAACCGGCAAAACCCCACCAAATTTGAAAGTGACACTTACATGGAAATAAATGCGAAAAGCGTGTCCTATTATTACAGATACAAATTGTTAACCTAGGCATAATCATAGTAAAACAACAAACCATATACCTAAACAAATATAAAAGTAGGTTATATGTGTGGATTCTCTACAACTGAAAAAACCATATCCTATAAGTGATTGGCTTATAAAATTAATTCTAGCTAATTGACATTTTCGTTCTCTTTTGTTCCGTTTCTCCCGACTCCCCTTAGTTTCAATGTACCTTTTTTGCAATGATTTAGTTACTCATCCCTCTTTTAGGAGTTTTTTTGTCATAGATATTTGACCCTAATCACCGGGATAGTATGTATCAAACGTTTCTATTAATATATATAAATCATCATACTTACCACCTTATCTTTTTATAACTCCAACAAAGTCAATTTTTTACACTTTTATGGGATTGCATGACCACCCATGACCATTTTACCCTTTACCTATATTACATAATTGGTCCCTTAAGTATTAACTTAAAACAAATACATATATTAACTAAAATCCCTCATCCCCGTTATCCCTCTTCCCCATTATACTAAAATCCCTTTTTTCAGCCAAGAACTCAACAATCCCAACACCAAAAAAAAAATTCATAACCCAGATGCATCCACAAAGATTTTGATCTTGCCATGGTGCACTAACCAGATTCGAAAACAAGAATCAAGATTCATAAACACTCGAGTCGACTCATACAACAACATCAAACAACAAACACCACCTCGAAGTGGTTACCCAGATCATATCAATCACATATCAAAAATTCATTAAAAAAAAAACCTTCAATCTAAATAATATTTTAAAATCACAAACAGCCGTGGTAGATACTTGTTGCATGCATCTTGGTGATGAAAGAGTAAGGAGATGTTGTTGTGATTAGCGTTTTTTACCGAAACAATCATATGAGAATTCATTTTTGTTGCAGAGACTATGCAAATCTGACATTTCCAATTTAACCAAGTTGATCGCGCACCATTCGTGGTGATCAACTCGATGTACACGTGTCACGATTTGAGAGGTCACGGGCCTAAAACGACTTAAGGAATCAAAAGTATCGCAGTAGTTTTACTGAAACCCATTTTCTTCACACCCCAAAACGCATTTAGTGACACCAAAAGCCAGTGACACCAAAAGCTAAGTTTAGTGGAGTGGACCCCCAAAACGGCAGTGCAAAACGCAGTGACACCAAAACGCAGTGACACCAAAACGCAGTGACACCAAAACGCAATGACACCAAAACGCAGTGACTTTGGTCAAAACGCAATGAATCTTGGTCAAAACGCAATGAAATTTGGTCAAAACGCAATGAAATTTGGTCAAAACGCAATGAAATTTGGCAAAACGCAACGACTTTTGTCAAAACGCAACGACTTTTGTCAAAACGCAATGAAATTTCTTCAAAACGCAACCTGCAATCAAAACGCAATGAACCAAAACGCAACCAAAAACTCAAAACGCAACATGAAGAAGTCAAAACGCAACATGAAAAAGTCAAAACGCAACATGAAAAAGTCAAAACGCAACATGAACTTTTCCAGTTTGTCAAAACGCAACGACGAAATATACGACTTTTTCTTCAAAAAATGGCCTAAAAATCACCCTTTTTGACCTTTTAGCTTGATTTCTCTTGCACAATTAGCTACCTTATGCCTAGATCTTGCTTAATAACATAAACATTCACACATCTAAGCCCAAAAATTCGGGTTTGATTTTTTTCTTTTGACTTCTTTTTGACCCACGAATTTCAATCACTAAACACCCCTTTAGCTCTGGTACCACATGTTATCCCACTAGTTAATCCATTACACAACTATATTCTATACCAAAATGCTAGAAAATGAGAAGAATCTTAGAGAGAGAAAGTAGAGAGAGAAACAAGGAAAGAAAGTTAGATTAGAGAGATGGTGAGTTACAAGTTTTGTGAAAATGCAACCAACACCCTTCACCAAGTGTGGTGAAGGGATATTTATACCCAAGGCATAACTTGGGTTTTGAGCCCGAAACACGGACAATATTAGATTACAATCCAAGCCCGTTGAACCCGACTAGCCTATTACAACACAAGACCTAGTTTGACTTTCTAAGACTGATAACATTCTTGTTTGACTTAATATAATTAAGGCTAACAGGAATACTCTAGCAGATGCTTAAATGTGAGTTTCAAAAGCACCAATGTGTTTCTCTTATGTTTAGATCTAACCTTGGCAGGGGCTACTACTCGAATCTATAGTTATACTCATGAATAGTGAATATTCCTAAGTATCTAAAATCTTTTCTATAAACAACTAATACATATCATATAAGCAGTACTAACTAGCAGCATTAACTTGATATTCACTAGCAGTAGTAACTTCAAACATATTTTCACTAGAATTCCCAATCATTCCTTGTGACATTCAAACACCAATCATCAATCGTCTCTCGATTTTCCATTCTAGCCTCGTTGGGACATAACGACCCGGGAACACTCTATACTGCTTCCGGTTTTCTTGATCTCGTGGATCCTGATCCTTTGTTGTATTTATATTATATATAGATAGAATTTAAGGGGTGAGTTTTAGCGAGTCACAACACCTAAAAGTGTAAAACTGTAAGTTCTAGATATTGAACAAACTTAAATTTTAGCGGTCGTTTCGGCTTTTGCGGACGCATAGTTTAGGAGATACACCCAGTTTAGTGGAGCGATAAAATTCGAGAAAAACATATAGGGGCAAAATGGTAATTTCACCTTGGTTCTGAAACTCTTTGGGCAGTGGGCCCTATGTTTCTGGAAAATATATTTGAAATCCTTTTCGTAGACGAAAACCTCGTACCTTTATCATCCATGAACTAGTAAGTAGGAGGATTTCAAGATTTAGGATTATTGAATTAAGGTTATTATTGCCTCAGAGTTTTATCTCATCACCAGCGTGGTGATTGTGCACTCTTTAGCAATTACTTTTGATTTAAAACTGTAAGAGAGTTCATGTATATGTAGTTTATGTATTGGAAACTTAGAACCATTATTGTTAGATGTACTGGCTTTGAAAGCCAATGATGTATCCCTTTTTGGAAAAATTAGTATGTATGTATGTTATTCTCGGCGTTGCTATTACAAATTTCGTAATTGTTCTCGGTTATGAGTTAGGAGGAGGTGTCATTGTATATGTTGTACTATGAGTGAAGCCTGGAGGTCGTTGTTACCCCCGAGGTACTCGGCTTGTGTGAGATTAATTATGACCCCGAGTGTTGGGTGACCTCAATTGGCGAATCTTTCGCATGTGTATGTTACTTGCTTGCATAATCCATGAGTGGGTATTATTTTTGAAACTTGTTGTGACCGTTGACCAAACTGTATTCAATGATGTTTTGTGACTTGATGAGTTTAAAATTGTTAATTGCAATAACGAATTTGTGTGTTGAACGAATGTCGTTGCGCGAATCATATTGACTATGTTGTATAAACTGATTGTGCAAACAAAGAAAAAATGTGTTTTCAAATTTCATAAACTGACCCTATGGTGTCAAATAAAAATTTTCTTTTAAAAAAAAAAACTTTTTTTTTAAATAATAAGAATGGAAGGTGGTGCTATCTTCTTTTCTTTCTTTTGAAATGATTTGATTTTTACTGTTCGAAAATTTTCTTGGAATTAAATTTACACGTGTAGCGTATGGAAAGAGAAAAGTTTTGACGCGGAAGGACATGATGTCGTTTGGTCCTCAATTATGCATAACCTGATCAACTATGCATAATTTAGGAAGAACCACGCTATGTCGAATAAATCGTCACCCTTAAAACGCTTGGTAATTGTGATAATTGTTTGGGTCAAGCTTCCAGAAGGAGAAAATATTTTTACCCTACTACGGATTCTTATGCGAGTAACCCTATCCTTATCGACTGCATAGAGAGAATCTCATGCGAATCATTTGACCGAGTCGTTCCAAAGCGGAAATACCTACGGTATTGTTCGGAACGAGTGTGTCTAGAAAGGAGTAATGTTTAGTTCGTAGTATCTAGGAGCGGTGATTGTTATGAAGACGTGTCAAGACCAAGTATAGTCGGTGTGCTAGTAAGCAATGATAGATTTGAGGTATCAAGGGTGTCAACCTGATACCGACATTGAGAATGAATCTTCTTGGAAGATGTAAGGATTCCTAAGGTGGGTGGAAGCTGAGATGGTTAGTCCCGAGGTTGAAAGTGAGAAATGGATAAGACTTCTCCTACTCCTACATTGGAGGTATGATGCCTTAAATATATCAACTGATGGCCGTGAAGAAGACTTCTGTCCCCGAAATAGAGTGTAGTGGTAGTATAATCGTAAGCATACCTGATGACGTCAAGGATTTTAATGAGACACTATACGATACTTGACCTACGGTTAAGTGTAGTGGCCCTTACTCCGGGACGTGACGACCCAAGGGCGTAAAGAGTGGCTAATTGATTGAGATTCTAGCTAAATGGTAACGTCCGTTTCCATTACCAGAGGAACAACCGAAACAACCAACGTCATAAGTCGAGCGATATTGAATTAGGAGTGTGAGTATTTCGACTTGATGATTTGATTCATCAATGATGCTACGCGATGAGATGGGACCAAGCCAAAGATGCTAGTCGCCATGAAGAAACGTTGAAATTTTTGATTTCCGTCGAACGATCAATAAGTCCATGATACTTATTGTTTTCTTAATTAATTTCTATTTGTCATTTGACATTACGTGTTGTAGAGGGATTGTCGCCGCCGAATTATGTGGAATATGTGCTATATGTGCTATGTGCTTTAAATCGTAGTGAGCGTTCATGTTACTTTTTCGTGGCCAGTGATGCGGCTTAGGTTGTAAGTAAATGGGTATAATCGCCCAAATGAGAATTTAGGACGTGGTAAGGAGGGTGGACATCGCCGAAAGTCTTGTTGACGATTATGGCTTGAAGTACCCATGAGAGTGAGTGTAGGCAAATTAGAATTAGCCGTGTTTATGTTGGAATTATCGTCGAGGTGGCTTGACTTTGTGGCAAGCTCGGTACGATGAGGCAAATGTGATCGGAGGGGTATAAACATAAGTGTTAGAATGAATAATTATGCCAAAAGTTTCAAAGGGAAGCGAATATGATATGTGATAATAATCACCAATGCTTGGTTGAGAGCGGGCATGATGAATGCCTTTGTATGAGGCCAATTCATCGAGTCATTATGTTGAAATGGCAAGCGTACAATGTGTACTTATGTGATTATGTGGGCATGTGTAACAATATCGTAAGATAATTAGGAGACCTAATGTGTTTCGGATTATTTTTCGCAACCAGTGAGGCATTATTGAATGAAACCGGAAAGGCGACATGTGTATTTTGGTTTTGAATAATGATGAGTACTTTGATTTGGATAATGATATGAGTATATATATCGAATTTGATTATTGACTTCTATCTTGGTTTTAGTTAGCGACGTGTGTCTTGGATTTTTGGTAACGAAGCATATTCTCGGTTTTGAATATTGGTATAATTCCGTACTTGAGTGCGACATATACTTTGATTTTAATTAACGACGTAAGTTTTAGGCTTGGTTTGGTAAGCGAGGTGCGCTTGGTTTTGTTGTTTATATGATCCCCAACTAAGTTTGGATCGATCATCCATTTTAGAAAATTACTCGGGAGAACGACGTAATAATTATTTTAATCGGATATATTCCGTGACATATATTGTCCCTTATGAAGAAGGCGACTATAAAAGTTAGAACGACGTGATTTGGTTTTGTCGAATATATTTTCGAGACTTGTTTTTGCCTCTTTTGATAAGAGCTACCATGATTTTGTTTTGATTTTGTGGGTATAATTTACCACTTGTTTTGTTGACTTTCCATCCGGAATAGTCAGAGCGAATTTTGTATCGCATATTTGTTTTGAAAGAACGTAGGAGTCTGCGTGATGACGAGAAGCCATCATGCCACGAACAAATGATGAGACGAGTAAGAAGGACCGAGCATCGGGACGGCGCTCCCTTAAGGTGGGTGCAATGTAACAACCCGAGTTTCATGACGCGTATGACGATCGCGAATTCGACGTCATAATTATTATTTTATAAATTCGTGTGAGCGAACGTCGACAGTTAAAATTTTATTTGTCGTAAATAATTATTTTCGTATTTTAATACGAACGGAAAATTAAAATATTTATTTTTGACGTTTCGCGAGTCAACATTTGACCGCGCGTTCGTTAATCGTTTTAAGTATCATAAAAATTTACGACGCGACTCGTTATTATTTTTAAGATCGTAAATTTATTATTTTTATGAATGTCCTCATTTTTTTCCTTGTCTTGAGCCGGATTCGTGTTTTAAAATGTACACATTTTGTTAAATGTTTTAAATCAATAAAAGTGCGACGGAAAATAAAATGGTCTCGGAAGTGAAATCCCGAGCCACGGTTGTCGTTTTTAACTTAAATAAAAGTATGGTGTGTCAAAAATCTAAAAGAGAAAAGAGGGGAGGACCATTTGTGTCAAATGGCCAAACCAAATCTCTATATAAACAAGCATACAAACACTTATAACTCTCTTTTAGAAAATTTTGTCTCCCACCTCTCCCCTTCACCTAGTTCGGCCGGAAACCACCACCGAAAAAGTTTTCCGATCACCGAAAACCGCCGCGTCGCCAGAAAAAGTTACATGCATTCCGATCAACCTATATTTTCCGAATCCCCTCGTCATTTCCTACGCATCTATCCAATAAAATTTCACATGCAATGAGTATTTTTCTAGTTAGAGTTCGGGTTTGATTCATAAGATTTCGAGTTGAGGGGTTGTTTAAAATGGTTAGATTAGTGATATTTCGAAGTGGGTTTTGTTTAAAAGTTGCGGGTTTAGTGTTTTGGGGTTGGTTCGAGTTCGGCTAGACACAAAAGGAGGACAAGACGAGTTTTAATCGAGTCCGATCTTGCTTGTTATAGCATTGTAAGCATTCTTTTTATTTTCATTTTGTTTGTTTCCGTTTATTGAATGATTTCGAATTATGCATGTGATGGAATCGCTATGATCTTGCGCCGACTAGTTAGATTTGGTTATTGGATGATTGAGCGAGTTGGGTATAGTTTATAGACCATTTTGGATATATTGTGAATGAGTTTTTGGATTGAAAAATGGTTTTGGCGCATTTTGTAAAAGGTATTTTCGAGCAGAAAACAGAACACGGAAAACGAGGTCCGAGATTTTGTAAAATCTTATTTTTGGTTGGATAATATTGTAGAGGGTACTTTTACGAGCGTTTCGATAATTTGAACGTCCCGTAACTCCTTATAACGAAGAAGTTACGGCGAAAACAAGTTTAGAAAAACTAAAAATTTCAATCAGCTATTTAAGCTTATTTTGGTTGCTGATCTGATTTTCGACAGCTATTTTGGGCACTTTCGAGTCCGTTTCGGCCTTCCGGCGAAACACGAAAGTTGTCCGGAATGACATTTTACATAAAATCTCTTTTTGGTCAAAGTCACGAAAATGTGATATAACGGGTCAAAACTGACGGTCAGATTTTGATAAAAATAAATATAAGTATAAAAGTCAAACAAAGTCTAGCGTTGACTTTTGAAAGTCAACGGGTTAATATTAAACTTGTCGGATGATTAAAATGCTATTATTACTACAAGTAAGATATTTTAAACTTACCCGTTCTTACGAACGAGGTAGACTCTAAAAATAAAAACTTTCGTAATAATCGAAAAATAATATCGATATGAGTAATTGATAATCACATTGAATGTCGAGGGTTCGACGAGATAACTAAATATCATCACAAATATATTTTGATAACGAGACTTACTAAATATGGTAACTTTCCGAAAATAGTAACTTTCCAAAAATAGAAAGTTTCTTAAAATAGAAAGTGTTCGATTAAGCGATGTATGATGTAAATAAAAGAACGATCGCAACCTAATATCGTGGGGTTTTAGGATTTAAGGCGCAAGTGGATTTCTCATCACATGTATGAATATATATATATATATATATATATATATATATATATATATATATATATATATATATATATTATATATATATTTTATATATATATATATATTATATATATATATATATGTTACGCCTCAATTTTATTGAGTCATTTTTGCGTTCAATTTCACAAAACAAGCAATATATCCCCCTCGCGGAGTTAAAAACATTGAAAACTTTAAAAGCGAGGCTATGAACTCACCTTGATCAAAGCCAACGATCAAATAATCGAAACAATCTACGGAAAATCAATTATATCGATCAATACATATAATTTATGTAGAAACCCGTTTTAACACTTCCACTTCAAAACCCGAACCACGATTCAAAGAAAAGAGAGGGAGAGAGAGACGAAATAGAGAGAGAGAAGAGAGAGTGTTGAGAGAGAATAAGAAAAAGAAATTTAGATTAATGAAATTATTTAAAACTAGATATTTTCATATGAAAATATCTATATATATATTTAGATATTTTAGAAAATATCTAAATATATATATACCCCTACACATTTAATGTGACGCGCGGGATATATAACTAGGACCCGGGCTCGGGTTTTGCTTTGGGATTAAACCCAAAACATATACAATATTAGATTATTTATCGAGCCCGATTCCCGATATTTGAGAACATTGATTATCTATTTACAAAACCGTGAGTTTTGAAACCATTACTTGTTTTAAATGCACTAAAGTGCTTTGAAGAGTATGCTTGTCCGCTTATGAGATTTTCGCATGGTAGATATTGTCAACAAGTCCCCAGATTTCGAATCCCGTTAATTTGCCCTATAGTGGGGGAAGCGCTAATACATTAAATAGATCTATTGGGTTGACAACCCCGTCTGAGGGTATGGATCAGTTGAATAACATGAACACCCTGTTTAGGAGTTTTGTTTTTGAGAGGTAGGTATCTGGCAATTTACCTTGTATGGGACAAAATTTTGAGCATATGATAAGATACTATGCCGTGTCAAGGCGTTCGGTGTCATGGGCTCATGGCGATATAATGTGGAATATGGTATTTAGTTAAATACATTGTTGTATTGCTGTTGGTTGAACTAAAAGCTTGTGGTCCATTATAAAATATTACTTGATTATTGAAATCCTATTTGGATTTTTGGAAAATAATGCTTGAAAGTTGTAACGACTACTTTTCTTAAGGAATATCATTTGAATTATTTCATGCGGTTTTTGCTAAAAACCCTTATTGAATCACCTAACATTCTGGTTGACATTTTTGCATGGATTTTCTCAGGTTATTATCTTGACTTAGCTGTGCATTGGGAGATTCGAGACGCGTGGATATCAAATTTATAAGGACTTGGTTTTCTTCACATTCGATAAATGTTTTCTTTTATTATACAAATGAGTCACGTTTGAACTCATGTAATCTTGTTAAATTATAAATTGTTGGGACCTAAATTTACTCTGATTTATTTAAACCGAATGTGACATTTTATTAAACGTCTCTTTTGAGGTCGTTTTCTGTAACTTGTGTGTATGAACTATGAAGTAGCACCCCAAGTGGTATTCCGCTGCGTTGTTGTGATTTTGGGGGTGTTACAAAAAGCCCATACGCCTACATGTTGGCTAGGGGTATAAATAAGACCCTCTCCACACATAGAGAGGGTGTTGGTTACCATTTCTTACACTTGTATATGTGTGTAATCTTCCACTCTCTACTTTCTCTCTCTAATAAATCTTTTATTTTTTCCTTTCTCTCTTTCTAGCTTTTTGCTTATTGGTATGGCTTATTGGTGTGTTATGGGTTAAGTATTTGGGATAACACCAAGCCATCACTGACTTGGATCTGCCTTGTGCATCAATATAATCAAACTTCTTTAGGGTGATTGATGCACTGTTGTGCTTAGAAACATGGTCTAAAACTTTAGTCTTTGGTTTCCAAACCCAACATGCTGAGGCCTTAACAACATTGAAACTATTTTCCTTAACAGCATTAACTACTGCTTTTGGCCTAGCAGTATTAAATTTTTTACCACTAACAGTATTAACCCTTTGATCATATTACTATTTTTGAATGTTGTGTTATTATGAATGAGCCTCTTAACAGTTTGTTGTGCTGTTTAGAAAGATATTGACATTGGTCTAGCATCATTCACTATTGTTTTTTGAGTGGAGCAACATTAACTTGTCTAGCAGTATTAATTGATACTAAGCTAGACTTCATTAGTACTGCTCTTGGAACCATATTCTTTTTAGCACAAGGGTGAGTCTTTTTAGCAAAGTTTTGATGATTCACCCATTTGAGCATTGTTATAAACAAGTTTTACCATCCTTTGATTTTGAACTGTTTTAATAGTAGTGAATCAACTTGCAAATGATCAAAGCGTCCACACACATAATGGCCTTATTAAACTTCTTAAAATTGCTTCCTAGTTTTGAGACATCATATTATTCCAATTTCTTTGATTGCCTCTTGGACTGTGAGTGTTTTGCCTAAATGTGCTCAACTTGTTTAACAATTTTCCTAGCAGTTTTTTCTTGTTGTTTAGATTTGACAAACTCTTTCTTAACAATACCAGGCTTAACTATTTTCTTTTCAATTTTAGGCTGAGACACATCCTCTTTCTCATCATCTGACACCCATTCTTCAATAATTAGGGCATCATCATTCTTTCTAACTATCTTAGGCTCTTCTTCACTAGACACAGCTTTATTGTTCTCAACTACAGGCTCATTAACAAACTCATCTAAAATAGTAAAAGACAAATCAGGTGTTGGAGGCATGAAATTTCTTGTGTAGGGAGGTAGAACTGCATTATATTTTTCATAGCCTAAACTTTCTTGCAACTTTCAACAATCTGACACTTTATGAGTTGTTTAACTTAGATGCATTTTCAATTTTATCTGCTATCTTTTTCTTTTTGAATTTTTTCAAGCTTCTTCCTAAGTCTCTAATAGTTATTTCTCTTACTTGAATAATCCCATTTTAAGCATTATGTTTTCTACTAATACTGACTCATTCTTTTTATAAAATTCAGTTTTCTTCACTGATTCTAAACATGTTTTATAACCTGAAAACCATTAAACTAGATTTCTCTAAATCTCTTAATAGTTGATCATTTTGAGATTTAAGTAATTTTAACAGTTTCCATACAAGATTTTGGAATCAATTTGAATCATTGGATACCTTTGGAGTTTTAGAATTGAAGGTGAGTAATCCATGAGTGCATAATTAGGCCCTTCCTCTGCCTGATCACTCCAGTCATATCCACCAAGACCATCACATGACACCAAAGCTGTAGAAGTAGATGTTTCCACAGGCACACCTTCTTGAGCTTTCCTTGTTCTTGTTGTCTTGATTTCTTGGAGCTCTGCACTCCCTAGCAAAATGTCCCCTCTTGTAGCGTTGTAAGCATCCACTTTAGACTTATCAAACCATTAGTTCATTGCCATTTAACATTAAGCTTCCTTCCTGTATTCTTCAAAAACCTTCTTGCCCTCATAGTCAACATGGGCATTTGCCATCTCAAATCCATCTTCTTCTTTCATCAGGATGGACTTGTTGCAAGTCCTCATATGCAAGTTGAGGACTATTTGGTTGACTAGCAAAGAATGAACAAATAACACATCACTCAAGTTATCAATATTTGTAGAGTAAGCAGTATTAACTTGAGTGCTAGCAGTAGTAACTCCATGAGCAGCATTAACTGCTTCATTAGAGCTGCTAGTGTTGTTATTTGAAGAGGACACAAAAGCCATGTTCTGTGTGCTTGAACTTAAGCTAGACATCCCTTTGACTTCTGGTTCATACACCTTGAGGTTGTTATAGAGATCATCCATGCTCATTGTTTCTAACTCAGCTTTATTCCTCCACACAACAGCATGTGTGTTCCACTCAGGTGACAAGCTTCTTAATAACTTTTGATTAACATCTTCTTGTGAAAGCTTTTCATCCAAAAGCTCCAACTGACTCACAAGCTGTAACACCCCCAAAATGCGATACGCAACGGAATACAACAATTGGGGTGCTACTCTAATACATGACATCACGAGTCCAGTGAACGTTCAAAGATACCATTTATAGAACCAATTTCATTTCATTTATTCAAAGGAAAAGCAGAGTTCAGAGGTCTCAATACCAAGATAGAAATTTATTTCTAAAAAGTCCAAACACGACTTGATTTTCTAAACATTAGTTTAGTTTATGGACACTACTTTCACGAGACACCGTCATTGATATCCGCGTTCCGGTTCCGTCCAGCATCAACAACAATTAACCTGAGATACATGCTTAAAAACGTCAACAAATTGTTGAGTGAATTCATAGAGTTTACAATTAACACATAGAACGCATATTTTGGTTCCACAAAACATCAATAACGTTGCTTTGAGAGTAAGCAAGTTATAAAAATATTAATTTCTACTCCTTGAGCCCGTGTATCGAACCTTAACACAATTATCTCGTAAGATAAAATATTGACCGGATATTATGCCACTATCCCTTTCTCAATACAAAATGTCCGTTGACAGGGTGTTCAACCATTGATTCAAACCCTGGACAGGGTTGTCAAACCCGATAGATATATCTAATGTACTAGCGTTCTACCCACACAGCAGAATGAAACACGAATACCATTAACAGGGCATTATAAACTCAATAAGTAAGGAAATATGGTTTATCAAAACAGTTTGCGTTCAATTTTCACAAAACAAGCAATATATCCCCCTCGCGGAGTTAAAACATTTAAAACATTCAAAAGCGAGGCTATGAACTCACCTTGATCGAAGCCGAAGATCAAATAATCGAAACAATCCACAGAAAATCAACGAACACGATCACGACCTATAATTTATGTCGCTCGATTACTATACCGAAAAGTATGGTCAACGATGGTACTCATATCAACGATATCAGATATATTATTATATATATATATATATATATATATATTTATATTATATATATATATATTTTTATAGATATATATTATATATATATATATTCAAAAATGTAATAAGAATCCATTGCGCGTTCCTAAAATCTAAACTTCACGTATTGAGTTACGATCATTCTTTCATTTATATTATATATTGCTTAATCGAAAACTTTCTATTTTTGGAAAGTTGCTATTTTCGAAAAGTTACCATTTTAGTAAGTATCGCCTTCTAATTATATTTATAATAATATCTTGTTATCTCGTTGAACTTTCTACATTCATTTTGATTATTAGTTACCCATATCGGGTTTATGTCCCGTATATTACAAAAGTTTCTATTTTTAGAATCTCCCTCGTTCGTAACAATCGTTAAGTCTAAATTATTATACTAATAATAATAGTAGCGTTTAATTACTTTTATAACATCCGACCATGTTTCAGTATAACCCGTTGGTTTAAGTTTTTCATATTCTCATACTGATTGTGTCATTATGTGGTGTTAAATTATGATTCAAGTTTTAAATTTATATTTTGCCGACTTAACCAAAAACAACACTTTAACGGGCAGTGTACCGGTCGGTGGGAGTTTCGTGGTAAGTATGGTGTCGATTACTAAGAGCGAAGTTAAATCTCAATTTATTAATACTTTGGTTTTTCTAATCTAAGTTAGTCTAATCTACGCTAAACCTATGCTAAACCTATGTTAATCTTAAATCTAATGGATAAGGTGGGTTTTCAGTCTGAGAGACTGGCAAGGGTTTGGTTGTGACTAAAACCAATTCAAGACACTAAAACACACGCAAGAAAATTAACAGAAGATAAAAGAGCGATCTAGCCAAATATAAGAAAACTGTATTAACCATTATTAATCCAATCAGAACGTTAGTTTGTTTATTAGTGCAATGATTACTTATCTCGAAGCGGCATTTAGTGCAATGATTACTTATCTCGAGGCGGCATATCATTCTTAAGACTTAGGTGTTAATTCTTCCTAAGACCTAGACATGTAGAATTCTGTCACAATTAAACGCATCCGCATAAAGCATCCTTATTTGCTGATTATAATCTATCTTAGGGATTAAGGCAATGGTGATCTTATTAAACCCTAGCTCATAAAGACTTTACCCACTTATTGCTTAATGGCAATTCATACACTAGTAGTCCACTAACCAAGTCTTTACCAATTGATTAGAACGTACTCATTGGTACCAAGGTCTTCTTATGGCTCAACTAAGCTCATAATCTAAGGGTGAAGATAGGTCGTTAATTGTGATCCTATTGGTCTATATGTATAAATCACTATATGGAGATCTATCCCGATATCTTGATTACTTGGTCCATATCACTAGATCCAGTTGAATGATAGGTTGCATACGAAAGCACATAAACAAGTATGATGATAAACATAAACAAGCAATTCAACGATAAATTAAGAAATCGAGATAAACAAACCAAACATTAAGATCTTCATAACAATGAAGGTATTAGCCTTCAAATGTCATAATTAATACAAAAGTAATGATTTAGCCAAGGTAAACTAACCTAGTTAATGAATGATACAAAAAACTGAACGATTACAAAACTATAAGAAATTACACGTTGTCTCCTATGGAATTAATCACGTTGCTCGACCTCTTCTGCTCTTTTTCTCCTCTAAAAATTGACTTTTGTGGTTTAGGTATCGAGAATATGATTTTGCACACTTAAAACTCGTTTTTGAGTTTTCTATTTATAAGGTCTGGAGTCGGTTCGATACGGCGTATCCAAAGTGTTGGATACAGCGTATTGGGGGTTTCTTGGAGTAAGGACCACGTTTGATATCTTCCAGAATATTTTATTCCCATATAGCTTAAATACGACGTATTGCCTTTCCTGGATACGGCGTATTAATCTTCATTTCTTCATGGTCTTTGGTGAGTGCATGCACAGATACGCCGTATCTTCTTTGATGGATATGGCGTATTGGATGTCAAAACAGTAATCTTCAAAATATCTTCGTTTAAGCTCCAGAATGTGTGCCTTTTAGTTAACTTTCACCAAGTACTCCATAATTACTGCAATTCTCAAATATAAACGATTAAGTAACAATTCTTTGCAATAATTATACAAAATGGATTAATTACATCGGATAAATGATGCTATAAAATAGACATTATTTGATGTCATCAAATATCCCCCCACTTGAATCCTACTTGTCCTCAAGTAGCCTTTTATTTGATCTATTACAAGTACACAACCAAACACCTTACGAAATAGGAAGATGCAAACACTCAAATCACTCAATTAATCTATGTGGTAACATGTAACTAATTCGATTAATTGCTCGGTCATAATGAGTATTCTATCATAGGCTTGGCAAGGATACACATCTCCACTACTAGAGCTAAGAAGTAACAAGTTTATAAAGGTAAAATGGGTTTTTGTTATAAGGCTTAGGGTCGATTACTCTAACTAATCTTTATCGATACCAATATTCCAAGAGGGTAACAAAGACCACACATACACACCCGTAACAACGGGATAAACACATGTGACTGCTCATTCCCACCTCGAATAAGCTAAAGAGTAGGACTAGTAGAGTAATATATGGTATGGATATTCTAACTTTCACCAATAGTAATAAACCAACAAGGCAGCTGAGACATGCATACATGGCCGTAATGACAGAATAGACATGCATGCTCAATCACATCCTCATTGTTGATCCCACTTCAATAGATCAAATTCCTTATTCTTGTTTAAGGTTTAGTTATATTAGATAAATCTAACACAACTATAGTAAAAGCTTTGTTTGAATGTATTAAAGATTATGCGGAATCTAATCTTTAATATTAAGAAGAACTATCAATGAAACAGTAATTATATGAACATATAATTCAACAAACAAAAGCTCCAATATTATTAATAATACAAATACTCTAATGAAACAGTAATTCAAAACATATAAGCTCCAATATTATTAATAATAATACGAATACTCTCAAAGTATTAAGGTTACAAAGACCTTGAAGCTAAGAAAAAGATTGATTTTAGGTTTTGGTACATCAATCTCTATGCCTTAGGACCTCCTTTTAGACACTAAGGAGTCTCACTCGGCTTACAATACTTTTCTAAGTATATAAAATCTTTTCTATAAATAGCTAATACATATCAAGTAAGCAGTACTAACTTTACACTAGCAGTACTAACTTAACACTAGTAGTACTAACTACTTAGAATATTTTCTTGAGCAGTAGTAATTCCTCAGCAGCATTAAGTTCAAGCAGTCTTTGTACTAGCAGTAGTAACTTTCACTAGCAGCATTAACTTTTATACCAGTAGTAGTAACTACTTAGTATATTTTCTTTGAAGTTCATGAACAACACTAAATCCATCAGAGCAGTATTAACATAAACTTGAGCAGCAGTAATTCTAACAACATCAAAAAGACTTTTAATCCCAACAATCCTCCCTTAAACTTGATATTCTTCTTTAAAATCGTCAATTTTCTTCATTTAAAAGCTCCATAATCACCAGGAGGATGCTTTCAAACACTTCATTGATTCTTAAGCTGTTTTGTGAGAAGTTTAAGAAGCAGATATGCCATTTCACTAAAATAATCAACCTGAAGCTTCTTGTTCAACATATTTGTAACTGTAGGTGGTGTAAGAGGATATCTCTTTTCTACCAGCATGTAAATCATTCCAGATTGCAAACTCAAGCAATGCACTCCACATGAGTCAAATAGCTTCCAGCTCAAAACTTTGTACCTTTGTTGCAACTTCCAGATTTCATCTTCTACATGTGGTTCAAACATTGTATTCAAATCTCCCTTAGCAGCAAATCCATGTCCTCTACTGGTCTTGTTGATCCATATTTAGCCTTTACTAACTTGTACATCTCTACCAAATCTTCTTTGTCAATACTCTTAAGCAGTTTACTAAAGACTAAGTACATCTTTGAACTTTCATCAGCTCTTATTATTTGAAAGTAGCTGTTCTTTCCTTCTTTATAGATCTTCCAGTCAACAATGGTTGGAGGCTTAGTAGCTAAAGGTACAACATCAATTGCAACCTCTTCTTCATCTGGAATGACTTCCATTAGACTTTGAAGCTCTGATGTGTCTTTATCCTCATCCACCTTCTGCTTCTTAATACTCTCTTGTTCCAACTCTTCTCCTACTCTCTTTGAACTACCTTCCACCAAGTCTGTTATGAAGTCAACAAATGTATTCACCCTCTTAAAAGCTCTGTCAAACATCTTCTGAATATAATTAAAAGATTTGTTCTTCATGTCTTTAAGCTTCTTTCCTTCCATATTCTTCAGGTAAGTACACATGATTTTTCTTTGTTGAGCTTGGGTTGGTGGTTTGTTCCTCTTCTCTTCTGCACTTTTAGCAGCAAAGTGCTTTCTTCTTTGCTCCAAGAGTTGTTGAAATAATTTTGCCTTTTCTTCAATAGACAACTCTTCTTGCTCCTCTGCTTGCAGTCTTTGAGCCAATTCATGATCAGCCTTAATCTTAGACTGAATATCATCCCATTCTTTAGTCAAAGCAACATTGGCTTCTTGTTCTTTTTTAGTTTTCTCTCTTGCAAGTCTTTCTTCTTCATCAAATTCAGCTTGTAATCTTTTAGCTTCTTCTTCATCACTCCTGAGTTGATCTTTCTTACTCATTTTCTTCACAGGTTCAGGTTCTATCATTTTCCCTTTACCTTTGTCCTAAACTTCTGCATGTGATGGTTGTTGTATAGATCTCGTTATTGTAGGTGTACCCAACTCAGTAATAACAATTCCTTTCCTTGGAGTTAGAATTGTAGCAGTTGTTATTGTAGCAGCACTAACCTTTGTTGAAGCACTGGCAGCATTAACTGGTACATTTGGCTCTTCTATAACATCCCCTTTTACCTTGGGTTTTACACTTTTCAAAGCTGCAAGTTCTTGACCCAAAGTAACTTCATCAACAGTTAAATTCACATCTTTAGCAACAACTTCTTTATTCTGCATACACCTCATCACCAGTCACAGTACCCACATCGTACATTTCTTTGTCAGCATCATCTTGAACATTAACCAGGTTAATGTCTTCATCTGCATCAATAGCATTAATCCTCCCCCGTTTGGATGCATCCTCACCTAAACTTTCCTCATCTCCAGAGGATTCTACCCTAGCACTCAAACCAACTTTGTATAGTCTCTTCATCTTATGAGTTCTTGAACTTCTTTTCTTTTTAAGCTTCTTGACCATCCTTTTCAAACTAGCAATCTCATTAGCTTGAGTGGTCTTTGTCTTCTCCAAATCAAGAACTCTGGATTGTAAATTGGTACATAATTCCATCAATTCATTTAGTGTAAGTCTATCCTTATCACTTCGAAGTGTGTTACCTCTTGCGAGCAGTGAATCATTAGAAAATTTAGATACATTCTCAAACCTAGTTTGAGCAATAGTATTCCCCATGGTTTCTTGGCACATGGGACCACCTCATGAAGTAGTTCCTAAGGAACTAGATTCATTAGGTGTTACCTTGGATCGGGTCTTAGTTATGTTTCCACTGTCCTGCTCTGATTCTAAGCTAGAAGCAGTAGTGGCAGCCCTCACCAAACTGTCACCCAACTTCTTATGGACAGCGTCATCTGCAACATGTTCATTATGATTACTAGGCTGAGGTACCTGAGTGTCATTTCTCTTAGGCTTCCTAGGTTTTTGTGTCTTTTGAGGTTGAGATGATGATTCAATAATGGTGTGTGTGTGACGGGGATCAGTAGGCATTGCTAAACCTTTACCCAATTCTGCTTGGTTTTGTACCACCATTGTTGGAAACAAAGGTGTTACTCTACTAGAAAAACTTTTGCCTACCCTCTTCATAATTCTAAATATCTTCTTAGTGTGAGAGGGTGCATTGTATACTCTCTTATGAGTTGGCCTCCCTTCAAGTTATTGATCCAAAAACACTTGTACAAACCTTGGATACATCAAGAATTTGCCAGACACATTATCCAAGTTCCTAACCATACTTTCAAAAATGTATTTTGAAAAGTTAAACTTCTAATTTGTTGCTAAGCAGATAATAGCAGATGCCATAGTGCTACAAAACTCATTCTATGCAGTAGTCTTTGCACTTAGACATTGTAAAATAGTATGAATCAGAAATTTCCATTGTGGGGAGAAGAATGGCTTATAGAAAGTGAGTTTTTGTGAAATCTTCTTATACCCCATCCTTGTAAGTTCTTCAAAAATGGTAGAGTTTGATAAACAATCAATACCTTTAACATCTTCTAGTTGAAGATCTCTTCTAACAGAAGATTCAGTGACAATTATCTTCTTTCCATCAACTAGGACATGTAACTAAACATCCCCATTAATAATTTTGGCCTTAAAAGTAGACCAGAACTGTTCAATGCACGAAATAATATATATTAGATTAACGGTTAGTGCATATTTATGGTTGTGCAAAATCCACAATTTGTTCAAACCCTTTACTTTCTGCGGGTTTAGACAAAAATGCGACCAAATTGTGAGTATCTGCAAACTTTAGATTTGACATTTGTGTTGGGTTTTGATGATGAATGATAAAATTGAGTTAGGGTTTATGATTAGAGAGTTTTCAAAAGTACGAAATCGATCAAATGACTGATTGACACCCTTAATCAAAGTATTAATGAAAATACCCTCAACAACATTAACTTGAACCCAACAGTAGTAAGTTATGCCTAGCAGCATTAACTTACACCCAGTAGTAGTAAGTTATGCCTAGCAGCATTAACTTCCACCCAACAGTAGTAAGTTATGCCTAGCAGCATTAACTTTCACCCAGCAGCAGTAACTTATGCCTAGCAGCATTAACTTTGAGTCACCAGTATTAACTCCAATTCCATTCCAAACAGCTTTTCCATCATTAATCTAACACTTTTCTTTGCTTTTCCTGCAAAATGTTAGTCCAAAAACCAAGAAAAATAAGCCATAGCAATTTTCACAATTATCACAGTATTAATTATACCTTACAATATTAAATATAACTAACAGTAGAAACTCAGCAGTATTAAGTATAACCAGCAGTACGAATTATACTTAATAGCAGAAACTTTTAATGACACGAATAACAGTACTAATTCATACAAAACTCTACAAAAACATAAAGAGATAAAGGACTTTAAAGATTCATCATTCTAATACTAACAATCAAATATTGAAATCTACTTACATCAAAAGCTTTTGTAAGCAAATCTGCAACATTCTTGTCGGTATGGATTTTGACCATTTGAATCAAATTTTTTTCATTGCAATCTCTAATAAAATGATGTCTGATCTCTATATGCTTTGTTTTTGAATGAAAAACAAGATTTTTAATTATGCAAATAGTACTGTTATTATCAATAAAGATCTTGGTATGCATAAAATTGTACCCATAATCAAGTAGTTGATTCCGAATCCAAAGCACTTGTCCACAACAACTTGAAGCAGACACATTTTTAGCTTCTATTATGGAATTTGCAACCACTGTCTGTTTCTTGCACTGCCATGATATTAATCTACATCTAAGGAACTGACAACCTCCTGTTGTAGACTTCCTATCCAAGCTTGCTCCAGCATAATCACTATCAGTGTATGCTACCAAATCAAAAGGAGAATTCTTTGGATACCAAAGGCATAATTTTGGTTAACCTTTTAAGTACCTAAAAATCCTTTTCACAACATAAAGATGTGAAACCTTTAGATTGACTTGATATCTAGCACAGGCACACACTGCAAACATGATGTCATGTCTTGAAGATGTAAGATACATCAATGAACCAATCATTGACCTATACATATGAACATCCACTTCTTCACCATCTTCATCCTTGAGTAGAGGCTTTTGAGTTTCCATTGGTGTGCTTGCAGTCTTGACTTATGTAAACCCAAATTTCTTTAAAATTTCATCAACATATTTATCTTGACTTATAAATATTCCATCCTTCTTTTGCTGCACTTGTAATCCCAAGAAGAATGTAAGTTCTCCCATAGAACTCATCTGAAATTTATCATGCATCAACTTCTCAAATG
>BQNB010114491.1:0-21742 GCA_026074375.1 Tanacetum coccineum
TTTACCCTAGCTTATTTAATAAGCTAGGGAGCTTGTAGCTGCTCTTAATTGAGACCTTTTGTTTAGCTAAAGGTTCAAGTAAGCTTCTCTTTTCCTTCTTCTCTAATTTTAGTGTAAACTGCCTAGTTATAACTTTAATGCTTATTATTGCTTATTTGCTTATTAGAACTTATTTTAGTTTAATTTAGCTTAATAACCTTAGATGTTCATCTGTTTTTGATTTTGATAGATTAGATCTTTATTTTTCATAAAACTCATAAAAAGCCAAAAAAATATTAGAATAGACTCTTAGATCTTGCATTATAGCTTAATTCAGTAGTATAATTTTGCTTAAATTAGTTGTTAAAAGCTCCTAGTTATCTGGTTTCATAGCCTTGTTACTTAGTTTTGCAATTGAAAGCTTTTCTAAAAATTTTGTCTAGTAGTAAAGGGGTGTTTGGTTTAAGCATGTTTGACCTCTAAAAGTCAATATTTCTTGTGCAATTTGTTTGAGTCAGCTGAGTTTTCATTTAAGATTAGTTTTTAGTTAAGTATAAATAGGTTTTAGGATTTTAGATTCAAGTAATATTAAGTCTAGTTATAGCTTAATATGAATAAGTCTTAGATTACATTTTCTAGCTTATTTTCGTAGTTTAAATTAGCTGTCAAAGTCACAAAAATTCATAAAACACCAAAAACAGTAGCAGTTTTAAGTTAGCTTTTAAATTCTTGTTCTTAGCTTATAGTTCTAGATTTTAAGTTTGAAATATGTTGCTTATTAGTTGTTTGATAAGCTAGCAAAAGCTTAAGGTCCAAATTGGCTTATTGGGCTTTTTAGCTTAATTGGATTTTGTGCCTTTAAGTGTTTTTGCTGAGTTTAGCATTTTCATTAACATTTTAAGTTGCTTTAAGGTGATTCCAGCTTCTATTTCTTTTCATTTTTAGATTAAACACATTATAAGGTTTTTAGAACACTTTTCTTTTTTCATTTTGAGCTTAAAATGAGCTTGTTACAAGCTTTTAAGTAAAAATAAGCCCAAACCCTTACTTACTGTAATAGCTTATTGAGAAGCTCTTTTAGAACTTATCTTTGAGTTTCATCCCATAGTGCTTTTGTTAAAGTTGATCTCCCCAGTTTATTCTACAACTTTGGTCTTTTGAGTTTTGAATTTTAAGCTGTTTTTAACTTCACCTTATTTTAAGGCTCATTTGGACTTAGTTTGTTGTCGGGGTAGGAACTCAGGGACCAGTCTTGTAAATTTTCTGTTTTAGTTGTTACTTAGTTAATCTTTGCCCATTAAATGTTTTAGCCCCGTTAGTCCTTAAGTCTTTAACACAGTTATTCCCTAAGTTAGTTTTTAATTAGTGTTATATTTTGAATTATTAATTAGGGTTAGGTTTTAATTAGTTTAATTAAACTTTTATAAAAAGATAAAAATTAGGGCTTTTATTTTTAGAAAATTTCTGCACATTTTCTTTATTTAGTGTAATTTTTATAAAATTTTTAGGACTTTATTTTTAATAGTTTTATTATTTTTATAGTTTTTAATTAGTTTAAATTTTAGAAAAATCATATCTTTTAATCTAAAAAGCCAAAAATAGTAATTCCTTTTTCTAAAATTTTCTTTTTACTTATTTTTCTTAGGAAAAATATAATTTCAATTAATTTCTATTTTTTTTATTTTTAGGATTAAATAGTTTTTAATTAAATATTAAATTCAAAAATATAAAAAAAAATCTAAAAAATGTTTTTATTTTTCTTAGAATTTTCTTTTATCCGAATTTAGGTGTAAAAATTTAGTTTGCAATCTTAGGGTTTGTATTCAAAGTCTATTTGCTTAATCGTCGTGTTTTATTTGTTTCTCGTATTTGTTTAATTGTTTAATTGCCTTTAATTGTTCAATTTTAATTGTTGCTTTCATTTAGTAGATATAGATTATCAAAAATATCTTTGCTTCATTCAAATCAGAATCCAAGCTTAAACGAGATTTCAATTTCTCAAATCATTGGGAAAACGACCTGGGAAATCATACTTTCCGATAAAGATACGTATATTATATATTATATGTATATTTTAAAGAGTGAAATTTCCTTAGGGAATTTTATTAATTGCTCTTGTTGAGATATTATATATTAGTGTATATTACGTCGTATCATGGTGACTTTGCTCCTGCTCATTCTACATCACCATCCAGAGAACCTTTCAAGGGAAAAGGTGTTGCCTACATTTTTCCCCTGTTCAAAAGAACTAAGAGAAAGCATTAGCAGAAGAGAGGCTGATGAAATTGAAGCTGCAAGATTAGAAAGCACTTGAGAGGAAAAGATTTGAGAAAGAAAAAGCTGACATTTGCAAGACAGTGATTGCAATTTAATGCAGAAGCAGATTGGAACATAGTAGGAAGGAGATGTCCTGCTTCTCAGATGGAACCAACGAAGCCAAAAGGGGTTCTTTACATCTGCAAAGCCATTATTCTGATGCAGAGTGGATGGACCATCATGGGCTCAAGTTCAGCAATGCAGGCCTTTCTTCTGAGCTTGCTTTTGAAGGCTGGGTACAGATGTGCGAATTATGATAATTATTGCTGAGAGGAAGGTTTGCAATTTAATCATCAAAGAATGAGAGCATTTGCTGAACAAACGGACTAAAGAGAATAGGGATAACCAATGACACCTGCTCAACAAAGGACTACCTTGATAGTATTTGTCAAGAATCAAGAGTACCACCTATGTTACTCTACTGTCTGGTCGATGAAATATGTGAAAACCTTGACGATGAGCAGCTCATAGCTGAGTTTAAGAAGATCAGGATGGCTGTGGCAGATCTTAAGTCTCACAAACTCAGAAGGACTCTGAAAAGAGCTGGTGCAGCTCTGGAACCAGACACTTTAAAGAAGCAAAAGTCTACTGAAGCCCCCGTTCCATATGTGCCTGATGTTCCTCAACCACCTGTTGTTTCTTCACCCAAATCTTTTGGCATAAGGAGGAAGTCTCTTGGCAGGAGTCGTACAACTAAGCCCAAATCTATACTTACAAAATTAGATTTAGATGCAACATGCGACATTCATCCAGGTGTTTCTTCTGATGAGGACTCTTAGATGAGGCTCCTAAACTTTGGTCTGCTTTTGCTGGTTGGAGGTGATCTCTACTCCTTTAGGAGAAATTAATGCTCTTTATATGATGGATCAGTCTACCAAACATTTACCAACTAAAGTGAATCCTTCATATGATGGATAGACCATTATCTATAGAAGATATATGGATTGGTGTCAAGTAACCTAATGAATACATCCAGTTGCTAGGTGGCAAGATTGATGTTATGGGGCGATCTTCAGGTGTTTGATAGATTCCCAAGAAGGTGGTAAGGTTCTTTGTTTGGACTCATCAACACTACGTTTTGCAGAATTAGAATTGGAGGCTGTATCCTCCAATGTCATGTCATGGAAACTATTTCTGAGAGGAGTTGTACATGTTTGCAGATGTTATCTTATCCTCTCTCAGTGAAGCTCATGGAAAGGATGTTAAAGCACCACAAGCTGAGATAGTAAAAGGATTTTTGGTGGGCAATGACATTAACTACTGCTGAGCAATAGATTCGTTTCATCAAAATCAAATTGCTGCTGCCTAAGTTTCTCCTGTTTGATCATGTACTGCTGTAACTCTCTATATAATACTACCCTTTTTGCGTAGTTGTCTAACTGTCTTTTGATAAGATCACCACTTTGTGTAGTTTGTCTTAAATTGTTTATCACTTTTTTGTTTAGTAACAAGTGTTTTTGGTTAAAAGAAGGATTTTGCAAACTGACAAAGCTTTTTTGTAAACTGTTCAAATAAGTTTTGGAATCTTTGAGAGCAAATTTGTTTTTAGATTAATGCACCCATTGTCATAAAGTAAACTATTTTCAGGGTTGGGTATTGGTTAACCCCCCACAACAAATGGGTGTTTACATCACCATGTCTCACAGAAAGAAAGAGTGATTCACCATGAGGGTACGAACGGCTCTGGTGTGGGTCTCTCAAATCCGTTGATACTTTAAATATTAGCTCACAAAACTATAGGGTCTTTAACTCATCCAGCATGCTTCACATTTTGCTGGAGAAGTTAAATGTTCTCAATTACCAGGCCTCTCAGGCTAGAATTAATTGAACTATGGTTTCAATTCCCAGGTCTTTTAGGCTAGAATGAATTGATATAGCTGTAATGGTTTGCTTAAAACCATAGGGTCACTCACGTGCCAATGTGTTGAAGATACAAATAATTTTGAGATGGTATTGAAATCCAACCATGGGAGCAACTCCTTTCTGGGTTTCCCGAAGGATTGCATAGACCCACAAGCAAACGGCTATGTGGTAAAGGCTAATAAAATCCGTTTATGGCTGTGATGATTTGCCAAAAATCATTAGGGTATTCCAATTCACCAAAGATACATAGTTCTACAGAGTATGGACTAGCCAATAGTTATGGCTACTTAGGTAAAAAGGCTTCATAAATCCATTACTTTTCTTAGATTCACCTCTCCCCGGAGTTAACACAGAGACCATGGGGATGGTGAGAGAGAATATTCCTGTAGTACCACTGAATTGATAAACCTAATAGTCATGGTTGCTGAGTGGGTTTACAATGAAGAGTAATCTGCTTGCCAAAAATACAATCAGCTGATATGTGCAGAAATATTCAAGTGTTCTTATAAAGATTCGTGCAGATTAGCGTTGCTGTTTACACAATTTAAAGATGTTGCTGTTCAATCCTCAAAGAGTCCACTGAAAGATCTATCTAGAAACTTGAAGTTAACTACGTCAAATTTAAGTTTAAGTGGAGATAGTAGAATAATGTAATAGTTAATTTACAACTATTAGGTATGGAGTTCCTACTGGTAAGTATAGAGTTCCTACTAGGTAGGTAATGGTAGTTCCTGACGGTAAAGATAACATCATAGTTATGCTGGCAAGACCAAAAATGGTTCCTCAGCTGTAGAACAATATTAGACCAAGTAGCTATATATGTTTTGTGTCCGGTTAGTTATATAGTTAGTTAGTGATACGGGATATGCTTGACTATCTTAGAAAAGATAGTTGCATATCTCTTTGACGCGTTTTGTGTAACAGGCGGTTAGGGTTTCAGTAGTATATAAGAAACCCAACCCACGGCCATAAAGAAAAACGTAGCCCGAAAAACACAATTCTCCTTGTTAATTAATAGAAATCCATAGAAGGATCTTTTAGTTTAATAGACATTTGTTCTTACTTAATAGGCTTTGTCCTAATTTCGCGTAGACATAGCTTTGTTTAGCAAGAGGTCCCTCTTTGTTATTTAGCTTGTGATTACATAGGTTAATCACCATCCTTAACAGGCAGTAAAGATCTATCTAGAGTGGGATCTAACAGCATGTTGTTGTATAGTTATTGGAGAAAAGGTTAATACTGTTCGACTAATATTAGTACTGCTAGGCAAAAAGTTAATACTGCCAGGCTAATATTAGTACTGCTGTGTCACCGTTAATATTGTTTGGAGCATAACAGATTTTCCTTAATTAATAATAGCGGTTTAATAAATTGATGAAAATTAAATTCCCGCCAACAACTTCGCTTATAGGGGTATATAATTTGGATAATTCTTGATCTTTCTTTCCCTTATAAACTTCCTTCAAGATAAATATTCAATCTTATTCAGTCGGTCCAAGCAAAACCTTAAGCGCTTTTTATAAAATCTCAATTAACTTTACCAAACTGTCATACTCTCATCAATGAACATAAACCCAGAACCTTCATCATAACTTCATCACTAATGGCGAATTTGGAATTCTACGACAAACACAACATGGTCGCTTATCTAAAGAAACCAACTGGGAGTGAAGGATTCCAAGAGATAGTAGATTTTCTCAATGGTAGTCACATAAGGTATGCTCTTACTAAGAATCCTACTATCTATGTTTCTCTAATCAAAAAGTTTTGGCAGACTGCTACTGTCAGAACAGTTGATAATAGAGAACAAGAAATAACTGCCACAGTTGATGGCAAAAAATTCACTGTTACTGAAGAATCTGTTAGGAGACGTCTCCAATTAGCAGATGCAGAAGGTATTAGTGTTTTGCCAAATACTGAAATTTTTGATCAACTCTTACTGATGGGGTATGTTTTAACTAATGATAAATTGACTTTTCAAAAAGGCAAGTTTTCCCCTCAGTGGAGATTTTGATCCATACCATCCTACACTGTCTTAGTCCTAAGAAATCTTCTTGGGAACAATTTAGTAGCAATATAGAAACTGCTATTATTTGCTTCGGCCCCAAACAAGGACTTATATCTTTCAAAATTGATTTTTGATGGTATGGTGAAAAACTTGGATATTAAATATAAGTTTTTAATGTATCTAAGATTTATACAAATCTTTATGAACAAGAACAAAAGATTTATTAATCCTCACAACAGGAAATACATTGCTCCTACTTTAACTACAAAACTTTTAAGCAATATGAAAAGAGGATTTTCTGGGGAACACACACCTTTGTTTTAAAGTATGCTGACAATTTAAGCAGCAGAGGGTGAAGGTTCAAGACATCACTCTAAACCCCAACCACCACCTTCTATTGCTCAACCTATAAATGAAGAACCAATCCCTACTGTTGTATCATCATCACATCAAAAGACTCAAACACCTAGGCAAGCCTTAAAAGAGGTCACTGAGTTACCTCAGACTAGTGAGCCTGATTCTGGTCCTTTAGTATATATAATATTTAATATAAATATATAACTAAAATACCCAATATCAATAATAGAGAGTAAGTATTCCAAGAGACTTTTAAAAAGAAAAATTGCTTTTGACCAAAGCAAAGTCAAAAAAAAACCTTCCCGGGTCGTTTCCCGACGAGGCGTGAATTGCGAATCGGTTTGTGAAACAATGCTTGAATATCACAAATTTGGATTTGGTTTTCTATTTCTATGGGAAAAAGCAATTAAAGGGCAAGCTAAACTAAGAACGAAAGCAATTATGAATTTAAAAACAAGAAAAACGATAACGGGATCCCTAATCCCGTTCCTTTTAAAAACCTAAATACTACAAAATTTACCCTAAAAATGCAAATTTAATTTTAACAATCCGTAAATGACTAAAATAAAATTTAAAAAAAAGAATGATATTTTTTGACTTTTATATAATTTTTTTATGAATTAAAAACAGTTATTTATCTAACATAAATAAATAATAAAAACAAAACTAAACATGAAAAATCTAAAAAATTAGAAAAGTAACTTTTAACATGTAATTGAACCTATGAAAATTAAAATTGAGGCAACAGCTTTTTCACAATAACCTAAATAAGCAAATAATGGGGCTTAAAGCTAAACTGTAATAAGGTTGTTAAAAATTTTAATTTGTGCAAACCATAACCTGAAAAGACCCAAGGCAGCGTGGTTGAGTGTGGTGTGTTAAAATGGCTTGGCTGAGTTTGGGTATGAGATCACACTAGTTCGAGCCTTGCTCACCCCTGACTTCCTACTTCCCAATAGTTTTTATTTTATTAAAATGTCTTTTTGAAAAATCTTTAAGACCTAAAAATAAGCAACTTTTGTGAAAGTACTTTTTACAAAAACCTAAATTAAGCTGGGAATAAGCTCTAAAAGGTGATAGACTTGGCCTTTTTTTAACTAAGAGACTAAAAGCTAACTGCTTGGCTTTTTAAGGCTAAATAAGCAAAGGAAATTACAAAATAAGCTAAGACAAATACACACCTACACCTAATAAGCACTAAGGAACAAAAATAAGCAAATAAAATGAGCTAATACTAAGCTTAAATGACAAAATCTCTTGAAAAGCTTCTAAACTTTAAAATTCTGACTAAAAATGCTAATAAGCTTAATAAAGCTTTAACCTAAGCTAAATAAGCTACAAGGGCCTAAAACCTACCTCATAAGCAAATCTAAGCACAAATTAAGCAAATCCAATAAGCCAATAAGCTTAGGAAAGCAAAGAAGCTTATTGGCCAAACCTTTCAACTAAACAGCCTAAAGGGCACTTTCTAGCTTATTTTTAAGCTAGAAAAGCTATCCTTATGACTTAAATACCAGAAGGACAATCAAGATTATCCTATAAGCTAAAAGAATAAGCCAAGAAAAAGTAGTTTGAAACTCAAATAAGCTATGAAAAAGTCTTGTAAAAAAGCTGATTACACTCAGTATGAGCTGAGTTTTTTTTTTAATTTTTTTGAAGACAAAAGCAAAAGTTCACCAAAATAAGCTAAGAATAAATAAGCAAAAAGGCTAGAAAAGCAAATAAGTTAAAGCTAACTAAAAGGTGCAAAACATTTCAAGGACTCATTTTTAAGCTACTTTTTAGAACAAATAAGCAAAAGGTAAAAGACAAAAGTTAAAAACAGGTAGCCAATAAGCACCTAGGAACAAAAAGTGGGCATTTTGAACAACAAATAAGGAAAGAAAAAGCAAGTGAAATAGGGCAACATACTCAGCAGCTGCTGATTTTGGATTTCTTAAAAGGACAAGGGGTGCTTATTTGCAGCCTTAAATAAGCTATTAAAAGGACAAGGAAGATAAGCAAAAACAGATGCAAACCTATCCCTAATAAGCATTTAAGGCAAGAATTAAACAACATAATAAGCTAAAAGGCAATAAAAACTAGGACATAATTTTGCATAACTCAAAATGGTCAAAAATTATCATGCTTAACTTACTTCTACTGCATTAGGAGACTAAAAAGGGCATAAAAACAATACATAAAAGCTAATATCAAGGCCTTATCAAATAAGCTAGAATAATCTGTTTTGTCAAGACAGATTTAAAGCATTTTAAGATAAAACTACAAAACTCATATTTAAACTGTAAAACCTTTTAAAAACTGATTAAAGTGACTTTAATGAGCTTGTGAAAACAGACAAACTGACCCAAAGTGGTTTTACACAAATTTAACCCATTTTGAGCAGTTAACCTAAACACCCCTTTAAAAGGGTGTTGCATATTTTTTTACTGTAAAAGCTGTTTTTAAGCTAAAGTTTGCAAACAAAGTTAATGAATAAGTAAAAACAAACATAAATGAGCAATGTTGACCGGAAAATAAGCACTCATAAGCTAAGTAAACAAATAAGCAGTTAGAAGATATCAAAGACTGTTTTTACTAAAAACTTGAAAATGGAAATTTCATTAATAAAAAAAAGATTACAAAGGCTTTTTGACAGAAATCTAAACACAAGAAAACATAACTTAAGACATTTAAAAATTAAAATTAAAATTACAACTAAAAACTACTCATCCATCTACTTCAATTATGTCTTATTTCTTTTTATAAGAAGCCAAGGTTCCCATTGTGTGTTTCTTGTGTTTTTGTTGTGAGAGAGCTCAAAGCTTCATCCTGGCCATCCATCCTTCTTGCTCTCCAAGCTCTAAATCCTAGCCCTTGATTTCCATCCACCAATCAAATTCCCTAGGATTGCCAACGTGTCTGGCAAGCATGTAAAAAGGGGGGGGACCTTATGAAGCATATGGGTTGTGGGGTTGGTGGTGTCGTGTTGTTGCAGGGTCACATGGGGGAGATGTACAATAAGGTTTTGATGTATGGCGGGAAAAGGTTTAAAGGGGCAGGGTTAAAGTTTTGTGGAATGGCACATTTGGTCCCTCAAAGTGTAATGTAGTTTTGTAGCCATGGTCCTTGTTTTGTTCATTATTGATCCTTGAGGTTGGGAGGATATTGCATCGTTAGTCCTTTTTGCACTAACATTGTTAGTCCTTTAGGACTAACGGTGTAAAGGCTTAGTGTGTTAAGGGCTAACATTGTTGAGTGGTATGTTAAGAGTTGGGCCGGGTTTTATTGTTTTGGGCCGGCTATAATAATTAAAGGGAAATGGGCCTAGGTTAATTTAAAAGAGTGTATTTGAGTGAAATATGTAAGTGGGCTGATCCGGGCCTACTAGGTGGGTACGGGTGGGCCCACTTTTGGCAATTAGGTTTTCGGGTTTGTTTTTCCATGCCCTTTCCAATGCCGTATCCCGGGGTTGACTTTGACTTCGTCTTGACTTCATTAAATGCACAAACGTTGTCGAGTCGATCCGGAAATGTCCGTTTTAGCTCCGTTTTTAATCCTTTTGTACCTTTGGCCTCGGTTTTTCGCGCTCTTTTCAAATCCGTGCTTGGTTTTGTCCGGTTTGGCTTCGTTTTTGTCCTTTAGTGAATATCCGATACCTGCATAGTACAAACACAAAAACAAGCATATTTATGGCATTTTATGTGCGTTTTTGGTCGTTTTAGGGTCGTTTTATTTGGTAAAAGGTATGTGTAATTACACACATACCAAAATCCCCCATACTAAACTATTGCGTGTCCTCACGCAATGATATAAATATCCGCTTAGAAAACCAAAAATATCAAAGCCCCTAAACTAATAACCTCATAAAGTAGATAAGTGTTCGTTAAAGGGAATTAAGGAATCCTTAGTTTTGAAAACGCCCCGTTTTTACCATTTTTATAAATCTACACTTATTGCTACACATATTTTTGCACTTTTCTTTTTCTCATTTTTTTGTACTTTTCTTTTTAAGCAACTAACTAACTTATTTGACTTTTTTCATTTGGGATCATAGAACAAGACGCACTTTAATCCTAAAATGCCCCGAAAAGGATAAATTCATCGTTCCCGACTTTTCACTTATTCCAAACCAAGCTTAAAACAAAATCACCGCTAAATATCAGTTAAGATGCTATCACTACTCATATTTGCAACTTGTGAACTTTTCACTCCTGACAATTATTATATATTAGGTGAATGTGCCATTTCGAATTTCAACTATGGATCAACGTTTTGCAAAATTTCTATGCTTCACGTTCCACCCGAGAATAATGAGTTTGAAGGCGAGATCATCCCATGTAGCGACTTTCGTCTTGGCACATCCCAACCTTGCGGCTAAGTGACCAGGCTTTTGACACCCCACAGAGACTAGTATCGGGACTCACGGACCTTTGGTTTCAAAAACTCTTAGGTTTCCCGTTTACACATAGCTTATTTAAAAACTTAAAATGAAATAGTCTAAGTTCAAAAGCATATATAAATTTAACAAAAAGAGATTTTTATTTATTAATTCACACATAATATTAAACATAACATTGATGCAATTGTAACCCTCGACCTTTTAGAAGGCTGCAACATCGGTTGTGAGCCGGCAAGATGCAGCAAACTTTTATCAGCCCACAGTTTATAATTATTATTTATCATTTTTTTTCATTTTTCATCATCATTTTTTCCATTTTTTTATTATTTCATTTTACTTTATTTCACGATATATAGAAGACCTCTTTTTGAAAAATTTAAGTATAAGTTTGAACTAAGACTAAATTTTTGCTATCAACTACATAAAAATTATTGATTTAAGTTTAATCTTTAAAAATAGCACGTATTATTCGTCCGGTTAGGAGCTTATGGGAGAAAAAAAGCCACATATTACATACATGAGCTCTTAAGATTTCCAAATAATCATTGTTTAGCATCTAACTCATACTTAACTCTATCATTTTTCGTTCTTCGCGAAGATTCGCGAATGCTTAGTCTAAAAGTTAAGGAACAAGCTAAAGCTCAACACGCTCGATCGGGTCAAAATTTATTCTTATTCTACCCAGACGGAAAGTCAAAATTGTGACAAAACACTTATTTTATTTTTGAAATTTTTTAAATTTTTTCATTTTTTTGAAATTATGGTGGTAAAAACAGGATTACGTGAAAACAATTGCTGCAGGCATAATCAAATCAAAGATCCCCCCCCCCCATACTAGAATTAAACATTGTCCTCAATGTTTTAAAGGGTCTCTATGCAAATCCTAAGCTGTTTATTAAGTATGCTTACAGATAAACGTTAGTCGATAAGATTAGGATATTGGATTCCCAAATGAAGCTGAGGATGTGAAGACTGAGTGATCGGAGGACAAAACCGCGAGCACGAGAGTCATCACAGTCCAGCCAATCCTGGACAATAAACCACAAAACACAAAATACGAGATAATGAAAGAGGCGAGCCTCATCACAACAATACACTTATTAGCAAATAGAAAGAAGATAGAATGGATAAGCATGGGTTGCCACCCACGAAGCGCTTGTTTAATGTCACTTAGCTTGACCTGATTCCCCCCATACTTGAGATGGTCAAGGGGTAGAAATGGAGATGATGAACACCCAAATTAGGAGTGTTGTCTTCATGAATCAACATCGGGCTTTTTGAAGAAAGCTGGAGAGCTTTAAAGCCCCAATGAGATAAGAGAAGAACTTTGTCCACATTTTCGAATGAAAATGGGATCAAATTTTGAATTACTGGACAAAGGGTGGGTTGGGTGGGCAACAGTCTAGGCATAAGAACATAGTGTTCAGAAATTTCACCCACTACTTTGGTAGTCAAAAGTCCCGTATCGAGCTCAATTTCATCATCATCCGGTGGTTTCGCCGAAGGGCGAGGGGATGATGGATCATAATCACTTTCAAAGTGGAATTACTCATTCTCAGGGAGCGAAAGGGAATCATCGGTAAGCAATTCTTCAAAGAAAAGGATATCCCCTTCGGAGTCATAGTGATCGGTCTCAATGCCTGGTGGCATCGAGTCATCCGGAGTAAGAAATAAATCAATTTCCTCCATGAGAGAGTGATCCGTTCAAACTACACCTTAAAATATATATCATAAATAAAAAATATCAAATTATATTAGTAAGAATAGCCTATAAAAAGCAGAATCAATGATACCGAAGAAAGTAGTATAGAATGTTCCGGGTCGTAAATCCCCAACGAGGCTGGAATGGTAAATCGATTACGATCGAAAGATTGAGTTTGACGGACGGAATGAGTTTGGGAAGTTGAAAAAGTCAAATTAAAACAATAACGACTAAAACGTTTAAGAAAAACTAGAAATTACGAAAATTAAACTTAGAATACTGAAGGCCCCGAATCCCAAACAAAGGGGGAAAACCTTAACATCTTAAAAGTAAGCTACAAAGAAATTTTCGCTTCTAAACTACTCTATGGACCAAATAACGAAGAATGAAAAAGACTAGACCGAAAACGGAGTTCGTTTGACCCAAAAACGAGTCAAAACAAAATCCCGTACCCGGACCGTGCTTTAAAAAGTAAAAAGTTGTAAAAATGACCCTACGAAAAATTTTATATTTTTCCTACAAACTAGATGGTAAAAGAAAATTTTCTAAAAAAGCAAAATATTTTTTTGATAATTTTTGTATTTTTTATGAATTAAATAAACTTTTAACTAAATTAAATTATAAAAAATACTAAACGATTACTAAAAATTCTGAAAAATTTTCTAAAAATACTAGGCTTTATAAGAATCCTACGAAAAATAACAAACACCACACAGCTTATGTAATAAGCCCGAAAATAAGCTTGCCAGCTTATTAGGCTTAAAAGCCTAAAATGTGTATATATTTAAATGCCCTTGAGTCTTTAACGAAAAAGACCCAAGGGCGCAGTGGTAAGTGTGGTGTTAAAGGGGGGATTGTATCGCTTGGTCCCGGGTTCGAGTCTTGCTCACCCGGGCCAAGTGTCTTTCCCCCTTTTTATTTTTTTGCAAACTCTAGGGTAGAAATTGTAAGAAATGAAACTAAAAGGTAGGCGGGCAAAATATCTAGAATTTACACTACAATGAAAATAGTTAACCTTGAACTATCAACTATATACAAAACAGACCCTACGACATGGCTTATTTTTTTAGCTTATTAAAAAGTGAGATTTAGCAAAAACTTAAAACATGAAAGTTGTTAAACAGCTTATTCTCTACAACATTAACAAAAGGACTTTCAACTTTTGACCACAGAATAAGCTAGAAAATAAGCTTAAAGTTGACAGCAAGCTTAAGAGATTTTTAAGCTAAAATTGCTTAAGTCTTTTTGGGCTTGGGGTCGTATAAGCTAAAACCTAGGATAAAATAAGCTAAGAGAACTAAACCTAATCTAGATAAGCTGTAAAGAACTAAAAGCTTAAGTCTAAATAAGCTATAAAGAGCTTATTATGGCAGAAAGGCTAAACTAACTTACAAGGCTCAAATTTACACCAAGTCTTTGGACAAATAAGCTAGGTTAAAGGCACATAAGCTTACAACCTAACTAAACTAACTTAAAAAGCAACTAAAAGCTAAGAAGAGCTTATAAGAGAAGCTAAATAAGCCAGGGAAGTAAAATAAGCAATCCTTACACCTAAGTTATCAAAACAGTTCACCAGGCAAGTTTGAGCTTAAAAATAAGCACACAAATGGCCTTCCTAAGGTCTGAAACTTTGAGGGCTTATCTAAGAGCTTATAAACTCTTAAAATAAGCCAAAAACTTGGGCTTTAGAACTCAACAAGACAAAGAACAAAGGGCTTAAAATCTCCCCTTTGCACCAGGGGAGATTTAAGCTTAGCTTTAGTAGCTTATTTGACAGCTTGCTAAAAGCTGTCAAATAAGCTCTAAACAATAAAATAAGCTTAAACAGATGGAGTATGATAGCAAAGGGGCTTGTGCACCAATTTTCAACTTTTAAAAATCAATTTTACTTGTTTAATTTTGATAGTGAAAAAGGTGTTTTGGGTTTATTAAAACTGTGACACAAAGAGACTTGTGTGAATTTGACCCAAGAAGTCAAAACACCCAAAGGTTTTGACAGGAGTTTTAACACACACAAATCACACACTTTTTGATGCTTGAATTTAAACCACAAGTGCTTAATCAAATAAGCACTTGTGGGATTCTTAAAAACTTCACAGTTTCAAACATGGTTTTTTAGAAAACCTTGGAAAACAATTTTCCAACTAAAAATGTTTTAAAAACAGCTTAAAAGTGACTTAAAACTTGTGCTTAAATTGACCAAGTAACCATAACCCATGCCAAAACCCTTTTTGACCTTTTTTAAAGTTATCCCAAACACCCCTTTATCTCAAAACTGTCAAACCAAAGTTAGTTTAAAACCTATTTTTAAGCTAAAACTTTGAAAACTTTTTATCTACTCTTACTTGTACTGACCTACTTAAACTATTTTAACACTAAAACTTTTAGCTTATTAAGAAAAATAAGCTAGTTTCTCAGCTAGCTTATTAGACTAATATTGACAGTTTTGTAAGATAAACTAATATAACACCAAATTATGCAAGGAAAACTTAAAACAGCTAATTAACAAGCCTAAACTAATGTATTTGCAAAGATTAAAGGCAAATAAGCTAATGACTTAAGCTAGAAATTAAGCTAAATGAACATAGAGAATTCAAACCTTGGATTTTTGTTGTCTCAGAACCAAGGCCACTCTTTCTGAGTGAGTGGCCTAAAAAGCCTGTCCTAATGGCTCCCTAGCCTCTAAACCTGAGCTTAAAAGCTCAATAAGCTCTTGGGAGCTTATTACTTCAAATAGCTTCCAAAATGCACTCAAATGGACATTTATGAGCTGAATTCAAATTAAAACAGTATGAAAGGGCTTATAACAAGTTTTAAGCTAAATTAGAGCTTATTAGCAAGAATAAGCTCTAATGAGCTTATTGAGAGCTTATTGAGTAAAAAGAGCTTAATTTTTTATTAAAACTGAGAATTACAATTGCATAAAAGACATTAACTTAAAAACACTTTAAACTACAATAAAAACTTAATTAAAAACTGAATTAAAACTGAATATAACTTAATATTTTGCCACAATGGCTTACAAGGCTTTTATAGCCGAAAATCTACAACTAGGTCTTCCTTTTCTCTTTCTTCTTGTTGTGCTTGTTTGTAGACACACAAACACAGGTGTGTTTGTTTTGTGAGAGTGTTCTCAGCTCTAATCTTGGCCTTTAATTCTTCCAAAGTCAATCCTAGTCGTCGAAATAGGTCTTGGGGGGTGTGGGATTGCCAACATGGCACCTTTGTAGCTGGGAAAGGTAGTGGAGGAGGGGGGAGATGAATATCCATGGTGGTGGTGAAGGTCTATGGGGTAAAAACGGGTTAAACAACCCGTGAGTTGTTTGGGAGGGAAAAACGAGCGGGAAAAGGTGTTAGAGGTTGTAACAGAGTGAAAGTTTCACCATTTGGCAAAAATGGTCCCTCTAGGTTACTTGTTTATTTGCACACATGGTCCTTGTGGTTATATAACTTTGGGGACTTGGCAAAACAAGTCCCCAAGAGTTATATAACTCTTTTCACATTTCGTCCTTGGTGTGTACAAGTTAGGGGGGTTGGCAGTTTTGCCCCCCCACTTGTCACTTTGAGTATATTGCAAAAACAGCCCTTGTCTTCATTTTTCTCTTTTCTTCTTTATATATAAGTTTAGGGATTGACAATTTCAGTCCCTAAACTTATATTTCTTTGACTTTGGCCTCGGGGTTGACTTGGGTTGACTTTGACTTTGACCAGTTGACTTTTTTGTTGACTTTTTGACTTGATTGACTTTTCGGCTTTGATTTGGCTTTGTCTTTCACAGTCTTTTCCATTCCGAGTCCGGTTTTGTCGTTTTGGCTTTGTTTTTCGTCCTTTTCTTAGTTATCCGTTCCTGCACAACACAATTAGCAAAACAAGCATATATTTGGCATTTTAAGTCCGTTTTTGGTTATTTTAGCTCGTTTTTAAAGGTAAAAGGTATGTGTAATTAAGCACATACCCATTGGTTTCATCTCGGATTAAGAATCCTAATACTAATTTGGTTGAAATGTTCTAGCTACTTGCTTAGCTTTCTTCTTAATAAATTTGTCGTTTAAAAAAAACACCCAATACATTTTTGCTATATAAGCTTTTCTAGAGCGTACCTATGTTTTGTTTTTGATCCAATGGAGTGTGACTCTAATTGAATCCCGTCCTAAAGCACCTAATCAATCCCTTTAATTTTCATAAACATACAAAACATAGTTAACATTAAACTGATATAATTTCAAAACAATTTAAACATTTTCGAAAAAATAAATTATATGTCTGAACCAAGTTGAAAGACTCCAAAAAAAAAAAAACCCCACCGACCCATCCCCCAAAAGCGCCCCCCCAAAAAAAAAGTGTTTCCAGCTAACACCGTTCACCCACACCTACTCACACATCACCAAAAACAATCACTCTCACAGCAATAACGCCCCGCACATTCATCCAATACTATCTCTCTAAAAAGAGAGAATATTAAATATAAAACTCATCCTAGAAACAATAAAGGGAGCAACATGAAACTCTTAAAAAAAATACTCAAACTAAACAAATATCAATGTAGTCCGAACACTCTCTATCCAGAACACACACACCATAATACAAATAAAACAATTTCAAAATTATAACACAATTCACGATTTAAACAAAATATAATATACACACAACACATACCACCATTACTTAATCAATATAATAAATACTAAATACATAATAAGTATGACTATAGAACCAGTTGAGAGAAAAATAATAAAATAATAATATATAAATTTAGTAGGTCTCTCAGTTCTCTTCAGAGGAGGGGTTGATCTCTCAATGCAGATTGTAAGTACACACCCACACCACGAGGACGAACCACTCTTAATAAAAAACCAAAGGATAAAATGATTAGATAAAATACACACAAAACACATATAAAAATCTCTACCTCTCTTCTTCCATTATGATCTACAATAAAAGTAACTAACCTCGATTAAATAAAGAGAGAAGAGAGATTGTGAAATATACGAAGGTATAATACCTGTTGGGAGAGGAATTTTTTGTTATGTGAGTTTTTTTAGGGGAGGAATTTGATGATGTTGTGGGGATGGGTTATTATAATATTGGGGGTTGAGTATATTTGGTTTGAGGAGTATTGGAAAATAGGGAAAAGTTTTTTGTTTAAGTGTAGCTGGTGATAGTTTTTTGGTGTGTGATTGGTGGAGTTTGATATTGTAGAGTTGTTTTTTATTTATTAGATAAGCGTTGGGAGGAGTTGGAATGGGGAGGAAGGGGGTTTTTAATTTGTTAAGGTAATTTGATATTTTGTAATTAAAGGAGTGTAATGGAGTGGGAGGTTATATTTAGGAAATTAGATTTGTAATTTTTTGATTTATAGAGATTTTTTATTGGTTAGTTTGTTAGTTTTTTTTAGAAATACCAAAAAAGAAAAGATAAATTTTTTTATGATTTTTAGAAACCATCATTTTGTTTTGTCGTTTGGTTTTTTCGGTTGTCAGTTTATTTCGTTTGGTTTTTTGGTTTTTCGTTTCTTTCCTAATACCGACTATCGACGTTGCTTTTGTAAAGACGATTTGGAATATACCATAAAACTAACACCTTCAAAGCTTTAAAGAAACAATCCAAAATAAGAAAAAACCAAAGTACACAACAATATAATAAGAAACTAAATGATCCATATAAACCCTTAAAAATATTTATGTTATAAAGCAACACCAATAACAACGATAAAAACTAATAACATATAAAAAACCGTCACAGAAGAGAACTTATTATGTGTCAAAAATGACATTAACAAGAAGTAATTTAAAACAAAGAGTAGATTATCGACATGATATAGTTAATCTACGAGATAATTATCGAACCCTAGCTTCAATCACAACTTATTTTTGTTCCCATGTTTATAAAGATCGGTTCGGTTTATATCGGTTTTATTTTAATGCTAAAACCAAACCGAACTAAAAACTTCGGTTTTTCCAAAATCCGAAAACCGAACCATCGGTTTTTCAATCGGTTTTGGTTTTTTAGGTTTCGGTTCTTCGGTTTTTTTCGGTTTAGGTTCGGTTTTTCGGTTTCATGCACACCCCTACTCTCAAGCCTTATTTGCGCCTTACTTTTCGACAAACGCCTAGTGATTTGCATACGTAGCAATAATAGACGAAACCAAGTCATAAATACGACATTAAAAACACTAACAAGTGGATTCAAAATCTCGACAATATAGAGTACTTTGCGTCGCTTGCTAACAATTGGCGCACATGCCATTTTCTCCTGCACTAAATCCAAAGAATAAAAAATAGTTAATTTTCTTTTAAGCATACTACGTTGGGTTCTTTTCAAGCTCTTATTACACACATATAAAATAGTGAAAACATTGTTAATGTGATTTTCAAAGTATGCTCTAAAATCCATTAACCTATAATACAATTCTCAAATGTTTGACTATGAGTTTGACTTGGGCTCCCACTTTGGGCCGGCCCAAGTTTTTTTTTTTTTAGTTTAGTCCAACATCTAGCCCAATTGCTACAGTGCTACAATGCCAAAAGTAAAAAAATTACAGAACGAAACCCTCATCTTTTAAAGCTATTTACATTTTCTCCCATTCATATAAAAAGAAATACACTCTTAAAATATTTTCGAATTTATTACTCTATATTCTAATGGCTCAAAATGTTTGACAGAAGGTTGACTGGGCCTCCCACTTTGGCCGGCCCAAGTAGTTTTTTTTTTAGTATATTGAGTCCAACAATCAAGCCCACACAGCTACAGTGCTACAATGCCAAAAGTAAAAAAATTACAGAACGGACCCTCAACTTTTAACTATTTACGATTTTCCCATTCATATCAAAAAAATACCCGTAGAAATATTTTCGAATTGCGATTAAAACGAGGCCAATATTGCAACGTTTCTAAAATACGCACGATTTTCTAAAAAAAATTCATTTAATATAAATAAGAAAAAAAACAAAACGAACCAATATTGCAATGCTTCTTAAATACGCACGATTTTATAAAAAATGTCAAAAAAAAATATTTTGATCCTTAACCGGACTACTTTTAGCCCATATTATTATCAAAGCTAAATATCTTTCGACATTTGCTTAGCCCCCGCCGCAACGCGCGGGTCATTTTACAACTCGTTTCTATCAAAAGGCTTATGAATATCCTTTAATTGCTACTCGAATGAACTTTTTTAATTAGATAAAAGTCATCCAACATATGTATTATCATTTTCGATGTATCCATAATATCACCCCACAAAGATTGCACAGAGCCTATTCAAAGAAACAATCAATTGTAACCTATGGATGAAATAATGAGATGTAGAAAATTAAAGTTTAATCTCCAACAAAAAACACTCAAATGTTAAACATATGAAATCAAAAAGAGCAAGAATATATGTGATTTATTAAAAATAAAAAACAAGCCCCATCTTTCATTATCCTATTGATTATCACTTGATTTATCTAATCTAAATCAATACATTGACTACATGAAAATAGACTTTTCAGTGATAACCTAATGATTCATTGAGAGAGATAGAGCTTGATCATGAAAAAATTATGTGGGAAGAAGAAGAAAAAAGACATTAATGGATCTTGTATGAGAGAGAAGAAAGTGGGACTGAATCAACAGGGTTTGAGATGAAATCCTACCCCTCGTGGCAGGAATTGTAAATACCCGGTTATGAGGATGTCATACCTAATTATAAAATCCAACCCCCTCAACCAAATAGCTGCTATCAAGCCCACTCCCATTCCCCAAAGCCCACACCCATGAAACAAACAGGCCCTGAGTTTGGAAGTTTATTATTCACAAAGCATGAGGTACAACTAGTTGTTCCATCAACTGATTGTACATGGCATACAACATAAGGTACTAGATTATGAAGCATCTAATGCCACTTATTTTTAAGGGAGAACTAGCTCATAACCCGTGTTCAACACGGGCAACATAAGTACATGATTAAAGCTACTGCATAAAACTCGTATCGAGAATAGCGAATTAAGTGATAATGCATAAACCGAAAAGATTATTAAAGAAATGAAACAAAGAAGTCCACGCAACATGTTTACTTAGTTCATAAAAAGCCATTAATAACCACAAAAATAGAGGTAGTTGCTCAAAACATACTCAAAATTCAGATCAAACGGGTTGGTTCATGTTAGAATGCCTTTAAAAATAAAGTTGTTAGGCTAAATTACATAGTCACGTCATGAAGATGAAATAAAAGAATTGATGCATCGAAGCAAAATCACTATATCAAGATAAGATGATATAGCAATTGTGTCAACATCCAGAACTCCAAGCCTGCCTCCCATCACCAAATCATCTTGTTCCCTGGAAATTTTAAAAGGATGCCAATATAACATTGTAAAAGACCTTTGCTTTTAAAGCTTTCCGTACCAATAATTTTCTCACAAAACGTTTTTTGAGACTGGAACGAAAAAAGTTATTAAGCAATAGAATTAATAATCAACAAAAAAATGTAATACATGGTGTACTAAAAATAATAAACAGAAAGTGTCGACCCATTCATTATTTTCATGTTTCCCATTCAATTCCATTGTTTAGTCTTGATCATGACTAAGATCTTCCACCATCTTGATCTCTTATCCAATGTCAACAACATGGATTGCTTATGAAAATCTTGATCATTTTTCCGATGGACTGCTTTACAGTTTGCCTAGTCAATTTGATTATTATTTTTATTAGCAAAGTAAATGTGCATCGTCAAGTATAAATTTTACATCAAACAAAATTTTAATGGGTTGACGCTTACTGGTCAATTTCTAACCTAACTATAAAAAGGTATTGAACTGACTTTTTTTTGGAGAACTATATATGTAACTTTAGTTAACTTTCATATCCAAATTCAGGCTGTCAATATAAGAACTATGATCTTAATAAATCTTTTAACCATCAGATAGTTGTTATCAGTTTATAAAAATAGTAGGCAGTACAAAAAGTGAAAGCAGAGTCAGATAACCCATGGTCATGGATACTAAAAATAATATCTTAACCAGTCTAAAACCATTAAACAACATTTATTGCTAAACTATCCAAGTATGACCACAGTTTAAATACTATATCAAATTTATACTCGTTTGTTTCTTCAACTGAACATTAGCAAAATCCAACATGTTGATTAAAA
>BQNB010114492.1:2569-19121 GCA_026074375.1 Tanacetum coccineum
ACACGGATTGCCAGCGTGGCAATCCAATCATTGGGAACTGATTGTGCTTCTTTTCCACTGAATTTAGTGTATAATTCCCCATTTTGTGTGTTTCTTAGATGACTGCGTGTCATTCCATGTGTTAGGGATAGCCAATCATTGCTTTTATGATGTCTTTGCTTGCTAACATGGAGCTTTGTAGTCGAATCTTTAAGACATGTAGGATGAGTGTATGGGAAAAGAGTTTTACCCATTTGATTTTAATGCATGGTAAGTTAGGAACGACGGTGAATAGTAAAACCATTTGCGCCCTTTTTTTTCTTTTTATATCTTTGTTTGACCCGGTTATATAATAGAGGTGTTGACTTAGGCTTATATAAAAGGGATTGGGCTTTTGATTTTTGGTTTATTTGTTTGTGCTCGGTTTAGGGCCAAGGGTTAATATTTAACTTAACGACCATTAGTCCCTAAGTAATAAAGGACTAACGGTGTAATTTGTTTTGGGACTTTTGGTGAAAATGATTTAACATTCAAGGGTTATTTGGTAATATCAAGGTTTTTTTATCTTTATATGAGTTGACCAAAGTTGACTTTGTTGACTTTTGTTGACCCTAGTTTGATAAATTCCCGGCTCTTGTGTACTCTTTCCATCTCGTGTTCGTTTTTACCCGGTTTTTGGCTCTTTTCTTTTGTTTTTTGTAATATCTGCACCTACACATCACAAAAGATAAAATACACAATATACAAGCATAATTTGTTCATTTATCATCTTTTTAGGGTCATTTTTGGTATAAAACGGATATTTGATTTCTCACATATCACTTTAGCAACTCGTTGTACTACAACCTGCTCAATCTCCGCGAAACTCATTCCTTGTCTTGCGGCCGACATTTTCTTCAAAATTAAAAGGAATAAAGGAAATAAAACAAGTAGGTTCTGAAAGTCGTGTTCCAAAGATGAAATGTTACAAGGTGACGGGTTAAAGTCGTGTTCAAATTAATCAGCGTGTTCCTGGGTGACGGGTACTAGATGAAGTAGGTGTTTCGACAGTATGGGACGGGTGTTCAAACTCATTTTCAGAATTGGACCAATAAGAAAATCAGTGGGGTCTGCAGACTGTGACAATTTTCCATGTTATGTGGAGTGGTATTTATATAAAGTCATGCAAAAGTTTTAAAGACCATTGTATCACTCACGATGTCTTAGGGAGAGTTTGAAGACCATTATGTGACACACAATATCCTAGAAGGATTCTAGTATTTATATAAATAACTTTTATATAAAACAAATAGGAAAATCTACGCAAGGAAAATGTAAGCTTATAGCAATATAAAGATTAAGGCAAAATAAACTTAAGTATATACACTAGTAAGTGCACAAATTAGGCAAACGTAAATGCACGTAAAATCATGTATGGGCAAAGGTAATATCACATAAGGATCACATACTGGTTATAGACCATACCTAGTATATACTACTTGGTTATCTATAACCTTAACTCTTGATACCAACCTGTCACACCCCCAAATCGGGTCTCGTCAGAATAGGTATCCGAGGGCGTGACTGTCACAAATATCCCAAACACAAGTACAAGAGAACGACCATTAATGGACATTTTGAAAATCATAACTCGTTGTATTGATAAAATAAATTAAGTCTTTACAGTAGACCAAAAGTAATTTGAAATGTAGCAAAAGCATAAATGATGAGGGGTCATTTTATACACTATTTTAGGGTCATTTAACCCCCTAAATCATGCAAATATGCCCAGATTATGTGCTTAATCATTTGTATGCATGTTTTTAGCACTTGGATGGCTTTTAGAGTAAATACACGTGACTTTGGCTCATTTGGAGAAGAAACATACAAGATTACAACTCTACACCAAATCTAATAAAGAAAATAGCCATACAATGGCTGGAGACGGGGTCATGATTTTTCATGAAGGGGTGAAGATGTTTGCGACGGTGTCAGGATTTCTCGCAAAGGGGTCAGGATGTTCGCGATGGAGTCAGGATTTTTCGTGACATTGTCGGGATGAACCGACCTAGGGTTTTCCTATAAATATAGCCTCATAAACTTGTCTTTTGTAAGCCCCCAACCCTAAGTCCGATTCTAGGGTTTGGGTAGGTGTTTTTCCAGTAACTTAGGAGGTCTTATTCCATTCAAAAACATCTTGTAATGGTTTGGATCCTTGATTATATCTTTATTATGTCTTCAATTCTTATTGTTGATTGTTCTTATTTAAGTATGCTTGGCTAATTCATCTAGTGTTTATTTGGGATTGCATGAAACTTGTCAATAATTAATTAGATCTTATTGTTTTCCTATTGATGTTATGGATCTTCTATATTCATCATGAAGGCGTGCCAAATTCAATGAGTTTAATTGATTTAGTTTATAATTCTTATCTCCTATTGCTTCTTGTGATGGATGTGCGTGTTAGGATTTAGAAAACTAGCCATAAGATATTAAATTGGCATAGACGTATAGGGAAACACGAGTGTGTAGAAAGGATACCATCAGTAACAGTCTTCATACTACCTTACCCCTAATATGGTTTATCCCTCTTAAGTGTTTTAATGCATGTAATATACTCTTAGGGGACTTGTAATATTCTTCATACTACCTTGCTTGTGTGTTGCTTTAACGGAATATTACATTGACGACAGGTTCGTACAATTCGTTCATGAATTAGGAAATACTTACATATCGCATCACAAGTGTGACAAAGCGATAGGTAGAATTGGATAGCTAGCAAGAAGTAGTGCATCCTAGGTAAATACGCTTCATTGTATAATTGTTTATTAGAATTAAGATTATTAGTTAATTAGTTTAAAACAACCTAACCTTCAAACCCGAGATTTACTTGCTTTCATAAAATATAAAAATACAAAAATAATCTTCCTTCAACCTCTAGACCTTAGTGAACATTCAATCTGGCCTTCATAGTGCTATTCCCCTAGAGAACGATAACAACCCCCTACAATGGTTAGGTTCTCTGCCTAGGGAGTTGTAAAACTTCTTGTGACGTCTTACGACAACCGCATCAAGTTTTTGGCGCCGCTGCCGGCGAATAGCGTAGGTTTCAGATTCAATCTAGCTTAGGTCTACTCATAAGATTCCTATCAAGTGAGATTTAATTTCTTGTCAAGTAGCTTTCTTTTAGTCTATCTCTTCTTTGTTCCTTTTGTTCATAACAAAACCTACTCTTTCGTTGACCATCTTGGGAGACAAAAATTAGGAGATTACTCCCGACCTAGCCACGAGGGCTATCGCAACGCCATTGAGCTTCCCGAATAAGCCAAGGTGTCCCCCCGGCGATCCGACACCATTCGGTTGGTACCAAACGGATGTGCATTCCATGGACTTTTGTCCGAAGACCCAATCCAACATCTTAAGGACTTTCTCAGGATTGTAGATTCCATTGACCTTAATGGTGCTACAAGAAATACTACTCGTTTGAGTCTATTCTGCTTTTCTCTTTGTGACCAAGCTATCAATTGGCTTGATCGTCTACTCGCGGGATCCATCTCAACTTGGGATGATCTCACCACTCGTTTCCTCGCACAATTTTTTCCACCAGGAAGAACTGGTAAACTTTGAAAGGATATCTTGATGTTCCAACAATGACAAGATGAATCTCTCTACGACACATGGACTCGTTTTAAGTACTTACTCCAAAAAGTCCCTCATCATGGTCTTGATCTATGGCTTCAAGTTTAAATATTTTACGATCATATCGACTACACCACCAGATGGCCATTGACTATGCAGCAGGCGGGAGACTTAGAAAATTAAGGCCGGAAGAAGCATGGGAAACCTTCAAGGATTTAGCCTAACTTGAAGAAGAAGAGTGGAACGACCCAATCTTTTCCGAAAAAGAAAGTCCCGACTACATAGATGCTACTTTAGAATAGGAGTTAGAAAGTATGAAGTGTCGAGTAGAATCATTTTATGAGGAATGAAGTGCTATTGGAGTATGAGGTAGGATTCACGTTTCCCAAAAGGCCTTATCAGGAGGAATTAGAGGCACAAATACTAAATTTAATTGATCATCAGGAGGATCAAGTTAGGCAATTGGAGGAAGATATGAGAAAAACAGAAGACACGTTTATATGTCTTGCGGATAGTTTAATAGCAACCCTGAAGGTCGAAATAGAGGTACAAAGAGTTCATTCCACTAAAATAGAAAAGATCACTAGATTTCCTACTCACACACCTATCATAACCCCTGAAACACTCAAGCCTATCATGGTGCATAGGGTCTTGATGATTTCTAATATTAAACCCACTATCTATATAACCCCTCACCAACACCTAAATTCCAACCTCAAAATGCCAATACTTCATTCATTTGAGGAAAATAAGCTTGAGTACGAAGATGAAGATGAAGTCAAGATAAAGATGATGGGAACTGGAATGGAGCATAATCTCTATGAGAATGACATAAAACCGATTATTTGTCATAATTTTTCTCCAACTTCAAATCCACCCATCAAACCAAAGGATTCGGGTAGCTTTAAGATGAAGGTAGTAGAACCCTTGACTATTCATACATCGCCTTCACCCCATGTAGCATACCTCCATCAAAATGGTGTGTATCATTACTATCACCCGCACTTGACCTTAAGTGTAGGGGAGACCCATCTTTTGCGCGTCAAATAAGCGTAAAGTCAGAATCGTGACTCAAACAAAAATAAGCGCTTATTGGGAGGCAAACCAATCTTTTATTTTCTTTCATTTTAGGTTTGTCTTGTGTGTCTAGTGTGTTTGTTTTGAGTCATATGATTATGTTAATCAATTTTGTGGTTTTTGCAGTGAAATTTGTAAGAAATAAGTAATGGGAACTTGCGTATAGGGATTTTTAAAGAAAAGGAAAAAAAATCTTTACAAAGCCTGGAGACGGCATCAGGATTAATCTTGACGGTGTCGCCAGGCCTGCTATAGGAAAATTCAATTTTATTTAATTTTTGAGAAATTAATCTTGTATAATTTTTGGAATTTGTATTTTTCCTAAAAACCTACAGGAAACCACAATTAAATTAACACATTCATCCTATCATTTATTTGTTTTCGTAGAGTCTAAACCTAGTTAATGAGGTTGTATTTATCATTCACCCATGGATTTTACGCTTGGTATAGTTGTTCTTGTCATTGATTTGCAGGTTATATTTGATGATAAGAAGCTTGGAAGTTCTTAGGAAGTTTCATTAGACGATTCTTGGAGGACGATTTAACCAGTTATCGCATGTTTCTTCTCAATTATTGAGCAAACCAGGGGAGTACTAGTTTCTTTTACTTGTTTTCTTTTCATTTTATTCGTTTTTATGGGTACTTCTAAGAACATTGAGGACAATGTTCAACTTAAGTGTAGGGGGAAATAAGCCTTAGAAACTATTCCTTCAATTGCCATTTGCTTTGTCCTTAAAATGATGGGTAATATATTGAAACATAGCATAAAATGTAATTTTAACCAAAATTTAAAATAAAATTATGACACATACCGATGAAAACCGAGTATTAATAGCGTCTCATGGATAGGAATTTATATGACTAGCACAAAACCCCTTAGAATTCCACCCCAAAAAATGTGAGGTTTGCCTTTAGATCTATAAAAATTCGGGTATCCATTTTTGATACCCAAGATAGTTTATACCTTTATCTTATTCGAGTTAAGGTTTGAATGCAGTCATACGTGTCTATTCCATCGTTAAAGATGTGTACGTATGGTCTTTGTCTCCTTTTCTGGAACATTGGTATCGATATTAAATTATATGAGTGTACCGGTAGTATATTAAATTCTAGAACTTGTTTTTGTGATGCATCCTGAGACCGCATAGTAAGTATTAGGGTTTGCTAGAAAATAGGCACTAAGATTAACCCATGTTTTAAACCTGTAATTGTTATGATGGTCACCTCGATCATATAACTATCCCACACCCTTGCCATGCACTCATTTTTAGTGCAAGATATCCCTAGTACAACCCTCCGAGCCTATCTTTTTCACAGTTCTCGTAATTTTCTGGTTAAGCCGGACTATTATGGAAGAGCATTGTTACCTTTGAACTAATTGTTACACCCAAATCGCCTTAGCCTACCTTGTATGTACTCGCTTTCAGTACATTATTATTTTAACCCAAGTTAATTATTGAGTACACGGTTGCTAAGTCCTTATCCTTGTAAATACAGTTTTGGGACTATTTGGATTCATAGTAGTATTTATTTTACGGAAGAATAGGGAAGAATTGTTAAGTCAATACCCTCATATGTTTGTCAAATAATCTCCATGTTGTTTTGATCCAACTCAATTCAGGTCATTAGTTAGATTGTAATTATCGAGTATGTAAAAGTTCAAGTGTAGGGGTGTATCTATAAACTCTCATGATGTATTATATGTTTAAGCAATGGCATGGCAAAAGTATATGAAAAAGAAAGAAAAAAATTCGAAAACAAATATGAACAAAGAGTGAAAAAATATGTACGGGCCGCCATTTGCTTATGTTTACGTTTATCATAGAGTCAAGAAAAGAAAAATAAAGAGATTGATGTAGAGTTTGTATATCTTGTCCGACTCTTTGGCTTAGCAACCAAACCAGCGTGTATTTGTATAAATAATTAGCTAACCCTTTCACCCCAAATTCACCCAAAAGTCACTCCTTAAATAAATCCCATCTGTTTCCGTTTCCATTAATACTTGCGCCTAGCGATGGAGGTTTGATCCTTTACTAAGCCTATGTTAATTTATATTCTATGACAGGTAATGAGTGTTGATTTCAGTTTCCCATAGTTGTTATAATTTATTATACGCCCGAGAGAAAGAGAGAATCTAAACACTTATGTGAGGTGCTAGTATATGCTTTTCGTGCTTTTAATTATGAGGTCTAGAAGGTTGTGTCATAAACTTCTTTTAAAGAGTTGGTTAAATGCCTTCGATATTGCTATTGTCTAGGTAGAAAAGCCCATTTGCTTAAGGACAAGCAAATCCCAAGTGTAGGGGTATTTGATGAGGTGTTATTTTATACATGATTTCGGGGTCATTTAACCTCCTAAATCATGCAAATATGCCCAAATTTTTATGCTTAATCATTTGTTTTCATGTTTTTAGCACTTGGATGGCTTTTGGAGGAAATACACGTGACTTGGGCTCATTTGGAGAAGAAACCGACAAGATTACAACTCTACACCAAATCTGATGAAGAAAATAGCCATACAACGGCTGGAGAGAAGGTCAGGATTTTTCGCGAAGGGGTCAGGATCTTCGCGACGGTGTCATGATTTTTCGCGACATCGTCAGGATGAACCGACCTAGGGTTTTCATATAAATATAGTCTCATAAACTCATTTTTTGCAAGCCCCCAACCCAAAGTCCGATTCTAGGGTTTGGATAGGTGTTTTTCCAGCAACTTATGAGGTCTTATTCCATTCAAAAACATATTGTAATGGTTTGTATCCTTGATTATATCTTTATTATGTCTTTAATTCTTATTGTTGATTGTTCTTATTCAAGTATGATTGGCTAATTCATCTAGTGTTTATTTGGGATTGCATGAAACTTGTCAATAATTAATTAGATCTTATTGTTTTCCTATTGATGTTATGGATGAAAATCATTGCACGAAAACAAACAACCAGCTAATAGAAATCGATATAATATGGCTAAATACAGTTTCTATCATTTGGCTTGTACCGCTTTTCCTATCTTCTAATCTTCACTTTGGGTGTTTATTGTGTATTGAATTGGTATTTATCATCACCAAACCTGTGCCAGTCTCTCAGGCTGAATCCCCCATTTCATTAGACAACGTACATAGCATAGGTTTAACCAGTAAATAGACTAATTAAATTACTGATAGAATATAGGATTAAATTTCCACTCTTAGTGTTCGACACCCTACTTATCACGAACTCTATCTTGACCGGGTACATTGCTTGTTAAAGTGTTGTTTTAGGTTTGTCGGCTAAATATAAATGTAAAAGTTGATAATCAAATAATTGACCCTACACGACAGCACATCAGGTTTTTGGCGCCGCTGTCGGGGAGTGAAATAATTAAACATTATTCTTATCAGTATTTCTAACCATTAATTAATTAGTTTAGTGTAATCTAATCATTTAAATTATGTTTGTATTTATTCGCTTTATGTGTTTAAATTGTCTGTTTTAATTCCCGCATTTAATTGTTTAAATAGTATTATGTTCTGACTGATCACCTGATACGCCGTATCCACCAGTTGGATACGACGTATCAAACCTTCTGATCAGGACAGCGTATTGAGTTTTACTGTCTAAACGGCGTATCTGTTTCAAGACAATACGGCGTATTCAGTAAGCTCAATACGGCGTACTGGTATTCAACAGACCCATACGGCGTATTCAAATTAATTGAATACGGCGTATTCGTCATCTGATACAGTAACAATAGTAAAACTCCATCTGTTTGATTTCACGCTTAATTCCTCTCATCAGGACATATCCTACTGATTCGTTGTCATTTGTTTCAGGTAGTGCATGACAAGAAGTTCGACGAAGGAACTACTCTCACCTTTTGAAAACCCAGAACATAAATTTCGCTCAAAAAGGAGGCTCTTCGATACACCTAGTCTCATAGAATCGAATTCACCTGAGTTCGATCACATTTTTGACATCAAAGAACAATCAGAGGAAAGGGAAAGAGAAACAATGACGGAAACGATGGAGCAGTATATGAGCAAAACCCGAGAAAATTACGGGTCGGGCGTTACTAGGCCTACGATCAACCAAGATACCCCCTTTGAATTGAAGGGGCAATTTCTCAAAGAACTTCGTGACAATACTTTCAGTGGCTCGGAACACGAAGATGCAAACGAGCACATCGAAAAGGTTCTAGAGATTGTTGACTTATTTCATATCCAAAAAGTAACTCAAAATCAAATCATGCTATGAACCTTCCTAGTATCCCTCACTAGAGCTGTAAGTAGATGGCTAAGGAACCAGCCATCAGGATCAATTACAACCTGGGAGATCCTCAAAACTAAGTTTCTGAACAAATACTGTCCACCTGCACGCACCGCAAAGAAAATGGAGGAAATTAACAACTTCCAGCAGGAACCCGATGAAAGCCTTTTCCGAGCATGGGAAAGATTTAAAGAATTGCTGATGAAGTGTCCTCAACATTATTTGACCGACATGCAGGAAGTTATCTTGTTTTACAACGGGCTCGATGTTCCAACTCGACAGATCCTGGACTCAAAGGGTGCCATACCTTCCAAAAACTGCTTTGAAGCAAATAGCCATTCAGGAGATGGCTGAATACTCTCAGAAATGGCACAATGGAACATCTTCTAGGACCAGAAGTACTGAAACTTCTGACGGGCTTGCTGCTATCCAAGCCCAACTCAACAATCTCGGACGAGAAATAAAGAAAGTAAATGAGAAAGTGTACGCTGCTCAGGTCGGATGCGAACTATGCAAAGGACCACACTATACAAAAGATTGTCCACAAAAGGAAGAAGGGAAAATTTTGGAAGAAGCCTACTATACACAGTTCGGTGCACCCTATCAACCTGGAGGACAGTATAGAGCAGCAGGGCCAGGATTCTACCAACAAAATAATGGAAATTCTTCGTATCCAGATCGAGCACCAAAGCCCTGGAATAATCACTGACCCAAATTTCAAGGCAAATCAGCTAAAAGGCATGACGTATACCTCAACATAATCAAGGAGATCCGAGCTTTCTAGCAATACAATGTCTTTAAGAAACCAAGGAGCTTCAATTAAGACCTTGGAAATACAAATCGGATAGATGAGCAAAGTCTTGCAAGAGAGAGGGTTTGGACGCCTGCCCAGCTCTACGGAAATAGACCCTCAAGACCAAGTTAAATCGATCTCAACTGCTAAAGCTGATGTATTTGAGATATGATGTATCAGGCATGAGCCATACGCCATATCAGGCACATAGCACAGAAGCCTATTTTTTGAAACAGTCCCTTTTCCAAGACGACTGCAAAACTTTGGCTGTGATGATTGGAGAGAGGCACAAGATGTGAAGATTCTGGATACTTATGATCACTCCTTGCCTCAAAAAGAAAAAGACCCAAGGAGCTTTAGTTTACCTTGTTTTAGTCATAATATTTGTTTTGATAAAGCTCTTGTTAACCTTGGAGCAAATGTGAGCGTTATGCCATTCTTTACCTACACCAACCTTGGTCTAGGAATTTTATCTCACACTAGGTTGACCATCGAACTGGCTGACCGAACCATTAAACAACCAAGGGGTATTACCAAAAATGTGCTAGTAAGGATAGGCAAATTTATTTTTCCTATAGACTTTATCATCTTGGATATACCCAAGGAGAATGAAGACCCTTTAAACCTCGGGACGACCATTCTTTTAACTAGCCCATATCCAAGTACGATGTCATCAAAAGGAAATTACTTTAAGGGTCGGAAAAAAACTTGTTTTTAAAAGTTTAAGCCCGCCACTATCATAATCAAAAGGTCTTCATAATAAAAGTCTTGATATCAAAAACAAACTTATCGGAAGAGGTGATGAATCATTCGACCCATTTTATGGTTGCTACATAGAACAAAATCATTTGGATACACCTTTAGAAACTAAACGGATCAAGATATTTTTGACCAATTATTCAAAACGGTTCTTAAAGATGGAATTTTCTTGTGTAATCGGGTATAAGTATGTATCACTGACCTCCTCAATTCATTACCATTAACTAATTAGTCTAAAAGTTTTACTATTACATTTTTATGTAGACAGGAATACAGGAAAGAGTCATGGTCGGGACTTTGATCGATATACCTGTTTTCGTTGAAGTTTTTCTATATTTCATGTATACATCAATGACGATGAGAATGGACAAAAGACGTTGTACTCGGCATGAAATTTTGCAAGAAGTACGCATCATGCCAAAGGATTATGAAGAGATTCGCTCTCGGGAATAATTGCGAGTAAATTATAGAGGATGAATAAAATGAATGAAGAAAATAAAAAGTCAAAACTTAAAGACGCGGCTGAAACAAAAGATTCTTCCTGGATACAACCCGGTCATTTCAATTGTTTTGTCGTAATTTAAATTGATTGAATCTAATTCTCAGCACGATTCCTGTCTTCCCAGACATACATACGGTCGTATCTGAACCCCTCTGGAAACGCGTATGAATGTCTGGATGTTATCAGTTTTAAAACTTAATTATTTAATTTCCAGTAATTTAATTATTTCTACAGGAACAATACGGCGTATCCTAGGGTTTGAGATACGGCGTATTGACCCCTGTACAGTTGTGTGTTTAATTGTTTTCTTGTACCATTGCAGCGAGATAGAATTTGCACTTGTCTTCTAACCTTCTACATGACCTTACTAAAAATTGATTATGTATATCTATAAAATACTTGTGTTGGACTCATCCGGCATTCTGAACCCTAGTCCACACCCTTATGCTCAAGAATCATCATGGAGAATTAATCACGAGCAAAACATCAGGGAGATTTCTGTTCTAAATTCTATATTCCATTATTAGATAATTGTTTATCTATACAACGATGACGATGTATCATTTAAGTGGGGGAGAGAAATTAGAACGACTTCTTTTTTTACAAAATAGAGATGCAAAGTCTTAAAAAGGTCAAAATTTATTTTTTTTCATGCATGACTTATGTAAAAACACTATTTACATTACGCTAAAACCCCCCCACCCTCCCACTGCCCCCCCCCCGCACTAAACCCTTGATACATATGTGAGAATTAAGCCTATTATGTTTCTAACTATCTACTAATTTCACAAATTTATGATTGTGAACGTGATTTAGTGGACCTTAGAACATGGTCTGGATATCAACCGCATGATTAGTACTATGGATTTAGATAGAAGAACATTTAAACTGAATAAATTTCTAAGGATTAAACCAAAAGCCTACATGTCGTAAAAATAACATAACTCACTGGTTAGTTAGCTCATCATGTAACCCTATTGATTACTTTCATTTTAGAGTAATATCACCCGTAGAACAACCTGTTTAGGCCATTCCATTCTTTTGTACACCATATTATATGTTTTCGTTACACCTTTGCACCTTAGCCTACCGTGTAGATTAAGCCTATTTTCTCTATGTTGCTAGTTGCTTTCGTGTAAAGTCTTGTATTTCCTGTGTCAAGTGAAAATTTTTCTATCCTCTGTAACGTCGGGAATTGCACAATGCAATGGGAAAATATGTAGCTCGTAAGTTTCGCTACTTTTCGCAATTATAAATTATGTCTGATGAAGAAGTGCTACTAGGAAAAGATTATCCGAATAAATTATGAAAGTGAAGATGGTGGAATCAAACCGAGGTTTATTATGCATTATGAAAAAAAAGAGAATGAAGAAAAATAGTCATTTCAAAAAGAAGTTTATACTGAAGGAATCACTTAGAAGGATCGATTATTTGTTGATACATTATAGAAATCAACGATGTTAAGTTTTGTAAAAAGTGGCCGATATCACCACTTGTGTAAAAGTATGTAAAGAGCGGGATGTATGGGAAGTTGGCCGTTATGGGAACGTCAGCTTTGGTTGTCTGTGTCATTTCTGTGATCGAGGCATCTGTCTATATATTCGAGTCTTTGTCATGGAATGGTCGAGAGAAAGTTACTAGCAACCGCACCTTATTTGTTGGCTTAATCTATTTGTTTTGTGAATTTTATTTAACAACCATTTTACTTCCTTTTCCTAGCAACTAACCTTAGTGTCTACTCGAACAAGGACTTGTTCGAGCATGCATGTCTATTTCGTCGTTACGGCCATGTATGCGTGTCTCAACTGCCTTGTTGGATGACGACTTTTTGGTAAAGTAGAAGGTCCTACCCTATATCATTTATTCCATCTAACCGCTGTTTAAACACAAAAGATGTGTTCGGATTGTATATGTCTATTCCATCGTTACGGCCATGCATATATGATACAGCTGCCTTATTAGTGTGGTACTCATGGTGAAAGACTGTTGAATGATCAACCGTAAGCCTTCTTAACCTAATTTAGCTTTTGACTCGTTCTTCCTTAGCTTTAGAGGTGGAGATATGTATCCTTGACAAGCTTATGATACGAAACTAATCATGACCGAGCAATTGAGCCGTTACTACATAAATTAAGCACCTCTAGATAAGTTTGAGTGAACTGAGTGATTTCATTTCCATATTTCGTGAGGAGCTTGGTTATGTACATGTGATTAGGACAAAACGATGCTTAAACAGAAAATCCTTAACTTTGGTTCGGGACACATTTTCATAAACTAAACTTTTTTCTAAAGTCTACTTGAGGACAAGTAGGATTCAAGTGGGGGGATATTTGATGACATCAAATAACTTACTTTATTATATCATTATCCCATCTATTTTTCCACTTTTATAAAATTATAGCATTATTTTGTACTTAAATCGCTTAAAGTTGATAAATGCAGTAATTCAGGAGTGGTTTTGTAAAAAATCAAAAAGGCGCATAAATTAGAGCATAAAACGAAGACACTTAAGATTTCTAAAAATTCACTCAATACTGCTTATCCAACTAAAGAGAATACGGCTATCTGCCCATAGACTTTACAAGAAAACGCGTTTGACTAATTCCCAATACGGCGTATCCATGCTATCTACATACGTCGTATCCATAAAGATAACTATTCAAAGATACAGTAAATCAAGTAAATTGGGAATGATATCAAAGATTTATTACGAACGTAGCGCGCACTCCAAGGAATCCCGCCTAATACGCCGTATCGACCTATCTAGATACGGCGTATCGAGTATTTTTTTAGCAACTATAAATAGAAGACTCAAAAACGAGTTTTCAGTGTGCAATATCATATTCTTTATACCATATTCATCAGAGACGAATTTTAGAAGAGAAGATCAACCATAAAGGTCAAGCATTGATCATGACTCCATAGAAGACATCATGTAATTTTTACTCTCTTAATCGTTTGATTTCAATTGTTTGATTACGCTTGTATAATTACAATGGTTGTGGGCTAATACCCTCGGATATTAGCCATCTTAATGAAAGTTCAATTTTTAGTTTGTTTTAAAATCTTTGATAGTAATGGTTAATACTTGTGCCTAGTGGTGGAGGTTTGATCCTTTACCAAGACTATGGTAATTTATATGTTGTGATAAGTAATAAGTGTTATTTTTCCGTTTTCCATAGTTGTTATAATTTATTATACACCCGAGAGAAAGAGAGAATCCCAAACACTTATGTGAGGTGCTAGTATATACTTTCCGTGCTTTTAATTACGAGGTCTAGAAGGTTGTGTCGTAAACTGCTTTTAAAGAGTAGGTTAAATGCCCCTAATATTGTAATTGTCTAGGTAGGAAAGCCTATTTGCTTGAGGACAAGCAAATCCCAAGTGTAGGGGTATTTGATGAGGTGTTATTTTATACACTATTTCGGGGTTATTTAATCCCCTAAATCATACAAACATGCCCAGATTATGTGCTTAATCAATTGTTTTCATGTTTTTAGCACTTAGATGGCTTTTTGAGGAATTACATGTGACTTGGGCTCATTTGGAGAAGAAACAGACAAGACTACGACTCTACACCAAAATCCCTTGAAGAATTGTGCATACAGTGCGTGGATATAGCGTCGCTAATCCTAAGTGATGGCGTCAGGACTTGCAAAGCGACGACGTCAAAACTCTTGTGACGGCGTCAGAACGTAGCCGACCTAAAGAAACCCTAGAAGATTCGGCGTCACGAGATAAAGAAGACCATTCCACTTGCAATGCTGTATCAAGATAAAGATTTTGATCATAACACCCCCCCCCTTCATACGAACTCGGATTTCTGATGATTCAATAGCCCACGCGATCGCAGCGAGAAAATCTACAACTTGGTCAAAACTAACGCCGCAACGGCGTCGGGATTTTTAGCGATGGATTCGGGATTGCCGACCTAGGGTTTGCCTATATATACAGCCTCATAAACTTGTTTTTTGTAAGCCCCCAACCCTAAGTCCGATTCTAGGGTTTGGGTAGGTATTTTTCCAGCAACTTAAAAAAAAAAAAAAAAAGACCTAATTCAATCTATAAATATCTTGTAATGGTTTGATTATCATTTATATCTTAATTCATGTCTTCAATTCCTTTTGTTGATTATGATTTCTCTTGTTTAAGTATGCTTGGCTAATTCATCTAGTATTTATTTGGGATTACATGAAACTTGTCAATAATTAATTAGATCTTATTATTTTCCTATTGATGTTATGGATCTTCTATATTCATCATGAAGGCGTGAAAAATTCAATGAGTTTAATTGATTTTACTTTATAATTCTAATCTCCTAATGCTTCTTGTTGATGGATGTGCGCGTTAGGCTTTAGAAAACTAGCCATAAAATATTACATTGGCATAGACGTATAGGGAAACACGAGTGTGTAGAAAGGATACCATCGGTAACAGTCTTCATACTACCTTACCCCTAATATGGTTTATCCCTCTTAAGTGTTTTTTGCATGTAATGTACTCTTAGGGGCCTTGTAGTAGTCTTCATACTACTTTACTTGTGAGTTGCCTTAACGAAATATTACATAGACGGCGGGTTTGTGCAATTCGTTCATGAATTAGGAAATACTTACACATCGCATCATAAGTGTGACAAAGCAATAGGTAGAATTGGATAACTAGCAAGAAGTAGTGCATCCTAGGTAAATACGCTTCATTGTATAATTGTTTATTAGAATTAGGATTAGTAATTAATTAGTTTAAAACAAACCAATCTTTAAACCCGAGATTTACTTACCTTCATAAAATATAAAAATACAAAAAATAATCTGCCTTCAACCCCTAGACCTTAGTGAACATTTGATCCGGCCTTCACAGTGCTATTCCCCTAGAAAATAATAACAACCCCCGAGTCTTGCCTTACTACACTATAACGGTTAGGTACTCAGCCTAGGGAGTTGTAAAACTTCTTGTTGAAGTCCCTTACGATAACCGCAACAAGTTTTTGGCGCCGCTGCCGGGGAATAGCGTAGGTTTCGGATTCAATCTAGCTTAGGTCTACTCACAAGATTCCTATTAAGTGAGATTTAATTTCTTGTCAAGTAGCTTTCTTTTAGTCCATCTATTCTTTTTTTCTTTTGTTCGTAACAAAACCTACTCTTTCGTTAACCATCACGGGAGACGAAAATTCAAACATTAGTGCAAGCTTAAGTTCGTTAAGAGGATCAGAAGCTGTACAAGTTTAGAGAAGGTGATTTCCCATGACTTTGCCTACAAGACAAAGAAGACATGTTACTTATACTTGTTCAACAGAAGCTGACCAATCTCACAATCGAAAAATGGTATGCCTTGAATGTGGCATTACGTATATTCACAAGACGGATTGTCATTTAAAGGCGGGTGGAAGATCTTCAATTAGGTGTTGAAAGTTACCAAAAGAAGCTCAACCTTACCAAGCCAGATACATTCAGGTCAAATCTCATATACAAGACCACATACATAGCATACTCAAACCTTAAAGGAGTGATATATAAGGACCAGATGAACAGAAACTGATTTATGCGTGCTGCTGAACTCCATAATTTTACTGATGGCACACTCGA
>BQNB010114493.1:0-21742 GCA_026074375.1 Tanacetum coccineum
ATATGATGGTAAGGGAGGTGCTGTAGTTCTTACTCGTTGGATTGAGAAAATGGACAACGTATAGGATATGAGTGGTTGTAGTAATGACCAAAAAGTGAAATATACTACTGGTTTATTTGTGGATAAGGCTTTAACGTGGTGGAACTCTCAGATCTGCATGCTAAGCCGAGAAGTTGCTGTTAGTGTGTCATGGAATGACTTTAAGTTTATGATGATACAAGAGTTTTGTCCTAGTCATGAGATGCAAAAGTTGGAATCTGAGTTGTGGAATCACGCCATGGTCGGGGCTGGCCATGCTACGTATACTGATAGGTTTCATGAGTTGGCGAGGTTAGTTCTTCACTTGGTAACTCCTGAGAATAGGATGATGGAAAGGTATGTGTATGGCCTTGCTCTATAAATCCGTAGGATGGTGGCAACAACGGAGCCAAAGACTATACAGAAGGTTGTACATATTTCTGGTGCACTGACCGATGAGGCTGTGAGAAATGGATCAATTAAGAAAGTTGAGAAAAGAGGAAATGTGGGGGAAACTAGCAAGGATAAGAATGGTAGGGATGACAATAAGAGGACTAGGACTGGGAATGTTTTTGCTACTATTGTAAACCCTATAGGAAGAGAGAATATGGATACTTGGTCCAAGTGTACCACCTATAACTCCTACCATGCACTCGGAGGGCCTTGTCGCACATGCTTCAACTGTAACCACCTGGGTCATTTGGCAAAGGATTGTAGAGGTGTGCTGAGAAATGTGAATCCTGTCAATGCTAGAAACCCAACTGTTAGAGCATGTTATAAGTGTGGTAGTACCGACCATGTCATGTCAGCTTGCCCTAGATTGAATAGAGCACAAGAACCGGAAGGAAATCATCCAAATCAAGTTGCTGCTAATAACGAGGGTTAGGGTCGAGGAAACTAAGGGAACCAGGCTAGGGGTAGGGCATTCATGTTGGGAGCAGAGGAAGCTCGCCAGGATCCGAACATTGTGACAGGTACGTTTACTTTGAACGATCATTTTGCCACTACCTTATTTGACTCTGGTGCCGACTATAGTTTTGTTTCTACCACTTTTATTGTAACACCCCCAAAATTTGGGTCGCAACGGAATATGTTTCCGGGAGCGTTACTTCATAATACCATTGCACAAGTCATGAGAGAACGACCTCTAAGTGTCGTTTGAAAAGTATTCTTGGATTGTCTAGACTCCATTGCACATCAAATAAGCCAAGCATCTAATTCACCTGAGAAAAACATGCTTAAAAGTGTCAACATTAAAGTTGGTGAGTTCATAGGTTTTTGTACAAATAACTGTAAATCCCAAAAACTATATATATAGGTTTACTGTGTTCCAAGTTTCGCCCATACAAGACTTGCAACGCATAAACCTACGTATATAGGTTTCCTTAAAATATATATAATCCCAAATTGTTTCCAAGTATATGTTGTAATGAGCACAATATCCCAAAATGTTTCAAGTATATATTGTAATGAGCACAATATCCCAAAATGTTTCAAGTATATATTGTAATGAGCACAATATAACAAAATGTTTCAAGTATATATTACCACTTTATTCAAGGTAACGTAAAGATTCATATGTGTATAAAACAATGATTACGATTACTCTAAGTTCATGGAACTGCTACGTAGACTCATTATAAGTATGCCACTTTATTCAAGGCACCGTAAGGTTCAGATTCATCAGTATGTCGTGTTGTGCTCCGACAATGTTATAACGTTCGTTAGTTCGATCTCGAACTAGTGATAGCTAATCACCCGAACGGGAGTAGTCAACCCCCAATAGATCTATCTCATAACACTCGCGCTTACCCTCCAGGTAATTAACAGTCCACTCCACTTAAGCTAATCCGTAATCATTCGAGTAAAAGTCAAGTATGTGTTTACGTCCAAAAAGTAAACCAAGTAGTGTATCTCATCGCGAGATATATAAAAGAGTATGTAAATCAATTTGTTATCAACCATATAAATGCATTTGTAAATAAGCATGTTCTCACCCCAAAACTTATAAAACAAATCATGTAAAACGTGGGGCTATGAACTCACCTTGAGTGAGCAAATGCCAAGTGTATCACAAATAATGCGTCACGCAAATCGTCGAATGCAACCTATTTAATTTAAGGTCGTATAAGTACTAATCACATTGAGTAATCTCTACCATGCATAAGTCTATTTAGCTAATCACCATCTAATTGTTTGAGTGAAAACATATTTATAATTGTAAAACATTTATAAATATCTGAATAATGTAATTATAGTTATTCCAGGTAGGGTATTAGTTACTCCTGGTAGTGTTGTAGTTACTCCTGGTAGTGTATTAGTTACTCCTGGTAGTTATAGTTATTACTGCTGGTAGTAGGGGTGTCAAAAAAAGCCGACCCGACTATAATGACCCACTAAATCACATTTTCATGACTCGGGTTCTAAAGAGAATTTATGCGAAACGATATTTTGAACAACTTTCCAGTTCTGTCCGAGACCCGAAACTCGACCGAAATGGGCGAAAAAGCACTCGCATCAGATCTGATGCAGTGTATTAATTACCAAAAAGCCAGATTTTGCCTCCGCCTTACGACCCGTTATCACTCGCTTTTAGACTTAAAGAACCTCGCGGGGAAGTAAAACAACCTTCCGAACGACTTTCATGTTTCGGCCGAAGGCCGAAACGGACTCGAAAGTGCCGCAAATACCATCTTAAAATCCTGACAGAAACCACTAACTTAACAAATGCTGGATTTTTATACCTCGAATATATACCTCGTTTTCGCTCTAACTTTTTCGTTATAAATCCGTTTGACAAGTTTCTTACCTTTTCGGAATCGTCGTGAATCATACTACTTTATAAAAATATAAAATAATGTGTTATATATACGAATTTTGGACAGAATCTTTGAGTGACCTTGTTGAATCCATTTTTAACCTTGCTTTTATACCTTACTACTTTTGTAGTTAATCATTTTTACACCAACTTAATATGGTACAATACTTTCTCATCCCTTTTAACATGATATTAGCAATATCTCAACATATATAATAGTGTGCAAAATGATCATTACAAGTAAAAACTCCATTTACATGTTAAAAATCCTACATGGTGATTCAAGCTACAATAGAACTAACATATGCATAAAATGAATATTGAAAGAACATAAAGGGTTCTAGATGACCTTATGGTGTATGATGATGATGATCAATGTAATCTAAACCCTTGTTTAGATAAAAATCCAAAGCTTGCACCAAAGAAAACCCTAGTTTTCTTAAATAAACCTTAGCTTCCCTTTTCTTGATTAAAGCTTGAATATGGTTAACCAATGCTTGGAAATATCTTAGAATATCTTAGATATGATGTGTATAGGTGTGTATGGGTTGTAGAAAATTTGGTATGGATTTGGTTGGGGCTTGGTGGTATGCCGTAGCATATAGAGATGTAGAGGGGAGGGTTTTTGTTGATTTTCTTGCTAAGTGTTCATGTGTATGTGTATCTTTCTAGTTACTTGCACCTTATATGTGAAGTCTTGGTCAAAATTTACCAATAGTGTTCAACAAAACACCTAGAGGGTTTTAGGGATTCTTGTTTTCATGTCTTGAGTCAAAGGAACATGGTATGGCCATGTTTAATGGAGATAGGATGTACAAAGACTACTTGGAAGAATTTTTCTTATATTTCTTTGTATACATAGCTATAAATTCGGCATATGTATGATACATATGATATATTTTTATAACTTTTATGTATTGGGTATAAATGTGGGTATTTGTTGAAGCGTAGAATTATTTTTGTGGTTCCGGGTATGCCTAAACTTACTTTATCGCAAAACGTAATAATTTTACGTAACCAATAAAAATGAAATATAAAAAGTTGATTATTACTTTCGTAAAAATAATATATTACTTGTTTGGCGAAAACTTTAATTCGTTTGGTGTCCGTTTACGCTAATTGTTGATTTTTAGTTTACGCGATTTAACTATATATAATAAGAATTAAAAGTAAACGCGTACGAAAAAAAAATAATTAGTAAAATATATGACGTCGTAAATGACCTGAAAATACGGAATGTTACAAAAACCATATCCAAAATCATTCACATAAAAAAACCATATCCATTCGTGACCCAATTCATGAGTCGCGTACAAACCCTCACTCAAAAAGAAGTCGTGGACATCATTTCTTCCATTTACAGACGTGTAATTAGGATATGAATTAGGTAAGGGGCGGTTAAATATGAGAGGGTATTTAGTGAAAGATTGAGGTCGTTGATGGGTGATTTAGAGAATCAGTGCGGTTATTTGTAATTATGGTTGTTAAGGCTGAGTCTTAAAGAATGTTTTGTGAAGCTGATAAAATATCAGCTAAATGGGTACTAAAATGGCGCCTCTAAAACTCGAGAGCTGAGCTTCTGAAAAATGAGTTGATGGTTGAGTACAAAAAAATTCAGTGGGTGTTTGTTCATCTTTAAATGAAAAGTAGGTGTATGGCAAACAAGCTTTGAAGGAAGCTAGCTGTGGTAATAAGTGATTATCTGCATTAAGCCCGCTGATCACCAGTCCCGCTGAGCCAAGGTCAGACCCTGTGAACAAAGGTCAGACCCGCTGATCCAAGGTCAGTGACCCCTGATCCGAACTCGCTCACTTTGATCAGGGTACTCGGTCTCTGAACGTGTCCATGAACCTTTGAGGTTCCAGCCGTCTGAGGTACCGTCATCTGAACCGTCTAAGGTACCAGCCGTCTTAGGTACCAGCCGTCCTCTGAGTTGCATTGTTTGCTAAGCCTGAATGAGTTACTCAGGGGTGAGAAGAGTGAACGGGTATAAGATGTTTATAAGGGAGCAATGATTCAGCTGGTAATAAAAGTTTTAAGAGGAGCTCAGCGAACGCTTATCAGAGGAAAGCATTGTTTAGCATCTGAGTATCAATGATTCAGTGATCATTGAACCCCACTCGTTGAGTTTTAACTCGGTCGCTAAAGAAACCACAAGGATCGTTGACCTGCATTCTTAGAGAATTTGAAATCATGTGACTCTGAAACCCGAGTCACTAATTACATGAACCTGATAACATGTCTCTTGAGAAGAAGGTCGTTGAGCCACATGCCGCTGAACCGCTGAACATCAGAACCTCTAATCCTGATCCCTCTGATCCACTCCCGCTGAACCCAAAAAGAGGTATGTTTTTCCTTTTTTTTAATTTTTTGGTACAAGACTCATTATAAAATGGTTTTGTTCAAATGTAATGAAAATAGTTACGGGAAAACTCGAAAAAGTTTGTTCAACTTGGGAATGGAAATTGATTAAACATCAGTAGACAACAACTTAGTTTGGAGTTTTGGGTTAAAAGAGCTTCGGCTAAACTTAAAGCTTAGACTAATCCGAGTAAAATCAGAACAGAAAAGGAAGAATCTCCCTGCCTTACGGCTAAAGCATCACAGATCCATGAACAGGATAGCCATAGTGCTGAAAGTTCATCAAGTGTCGATTTAACCACTGCACCAAAAATGGTAATCAATTCACCATGCCTAAACAACAAGAAAGAATTGGCTATTCCGGAGTAAACGGCTACCAGTAAAGAATCAACAAATCTGTTGATGGCTGATAGTTTGCCAAAAACTATAGTGCCAACTAAGTTGGTCAAGCCACAAGGTTTCAACTTGAGGCGAAACATGGGTATTCAAACACCCACAAAAAAACTAAGGATCAAACCTTAGTATCGAAGCAATTCGATCAAGGGATTCATTCTCTAAAAATGGTGAAAAATATCAGTGTGTAAAGCCTTCAAAAATTGCTACTCGAGAAGCATTTTTTGAGGGGGAGAAAGACACACTCCTGATAAGAACTTCAAAGACACACTCCTGATAAGAACTTCAATGCTAAACCTCTCACATCACAAAAACACCCCACCATACACACAAACAATGTCACTCTCACAACACAGAACAAACACACACAAAACATCCACTCACACAAATAAAAACACCAAAAACAAAAAAAACACCAACTCAAAATCAATTTCACAAATCTCGTCCTAAACCACAAACACACAGAAGATCACAAAAATAACATCACGACATCAAATCATATTCAGAACTTAACATAACAACCCATAACGAAACCAAACCATAACATGCCTTTCTGATATCAAAACTAAACTCTTTCCAACCCTCAAGAACCACCCGACTACTACGGGAGCTTTGTCAATCTGGAAATGGATTGAGATTGTTTAGTTTTAGAAACCGAGGCATTAAGATGATTATTGGTTGTAACTTGAAGAAACTGATTGAAAATTAGTAGGAGTGTTGTTAATGGGGTTTATGGCTAAGATAAAAATGGATTGTTGTGTTGTGAGAAACTAAGATATAAGGGTGTTTGTTATTGGGCAGTTTGATGACATGATGAACTTGTAATGGTGTAACTGATATGATGAATGAGGGCTGTGTTTGTAAAGCATGGAAAAAGGGCCGAGAATGAACAAGGGTCAGTGTCAGTGGTTGGAAAATTAGCGAAGCTAGGGAGGAATGGTTTAGATGGATACGGTCTCAGCTGATACGAGTCGAATAATCTCAAGAAGATGATTAAAACCATCAGCTAGTGCGACAAGTTTAGATTTAAGTATAATGGTGGGCTTCAATCAGTGGTCCACTGGATTGAGTAGACATGTGACTGATCACCATAGGTTATATTCACTAATTAACGAAAGGTCGCTAAGCTGAATCCCACTTCATCAGGTGAACATGAATCTGGTCAATGGACCTACCCTCTGAACTGCCGAACCTGATTGAACCAGTTCACTAAACCCAGTTGCTGACTTTATGAAGCCTACGACCTATGTGCCTGAATCGATATCAACATGATGTCAAAAGGATAAAAGGTTAACTGATTTCAAATGTTTAAAGTCTTCTATTCTTTTGGCAACTACAACAACAAAGAACCTGTATTTATTTTTGTATCATTGTTTTCTTTGTTGTAACTTAGTATGTAATAAGAAGCCTTTATACTCACTTACTGCTAATTGACTTGGGCTATATTTCTATTCAAATAGGGAGAGATTGTTGGGCCAATTCAGAGCCTAATTGTCCTTTGTATATAATTTGTATGCAATATATCCTAAGTAGAAAACAAGTCGTTGAACTTATATAAGTTCAGCGAGTCATCCTCAAGATGTTCTTCAAAGTCTAGAAGAAAGACCGTCATAACCTGAGGCGGACCTCAGCGAGTGAAGAAAGAACCAATATCTGGATGATGGAGTAAGTGAGTATTGGCAAATGGATCACTGACTCCCGAAGACCATCTCTGAATGAAGACCTGAACATATTGGCGGAAACTTCCGAAAAGCAAAACAACAAGTTCAGACAAAAGGTACAAGTGGGGGCTTGTACTTTATTGAAGGTTGCTTAAAGAAAGACAAGAAAGGACAAGAGTGATTACCTTGACTTTAATGAAGCTTCACATGGAAGCTTCACTTTTCCACTATATATATATGTTCACTTGTAATAGAGATAGGTTAAGGTTTCTTACACATAAAACACACAATGTAATATTATAGTGGTAGGGTTCTCCTCCCATTGGTTCATGAGCAAAGCTATGAACAATGAGAGTTTTATTTGTCATTCAATATCCCAATTGTTGGTCCGTAAACAACCGGGTGCACTTGTAAATCTTTGATTCATTTCTAATAAGATTTATAAACGTTAAAAAATACAAATGATGTTATTAGTTAGTCAAATGGGTCTCGTGGTTAATATAGCAGATATTACACGATTGTCAAAGACCAATAGACGCCTTGGTCCATTTCGTAATGTGGAGGCCACGCCTCACGCCTTGGCGCCGCAAATGCGCGCCTTTTAGAACACTGTATACATAGTCAAAGATGACATAAGCATAAGTCCTTGTTTAATATTACCTTTGTTCCAAAATTATTATCCGCAGACAAAAAACATACAGTTTAAAAAAAACATCATCATTAGAGCTTTCTCTTTCTTACTTTTTGCAAGTTGACCGTTTTACCCTTAACTAACTAATTTAAAACTTCTTTAATGTTTGTAATAATAACCTCAAGTGAAGGTAATATGGTAAACTCAAACTAAATTTCTTATCTATTTTTGGAATTGAACAATTAATTTGAGACAATCCGAAATAGAATAAGACGAAAAAAGTAGTATTAATAACGAATTATTTATTTTCCAAATTTTGCGGTCTTGATAAAAAGTTGGAAAGATGTAAACAATGTATGATATATTCATTTTATTGCTAGATATTGTCATCTTGATATGTTATGTGAGAGACGTAATTAGCTCGAGTTAGGGGAGTTAAGATCAACATAGACCCATTATTTGTCATAGATCCAATGAACCAATTCTAGCCACTCATTTTTTCATCAAAAATAAAAAAAACCCACTTTCCACCTCTTTTTAAAAAATAAAATATCTTACAAACGGTAAATCGTCACACGACAAAAAATACACCATCGCGACGAGTATTTTTTTATCTTTCAGTAGACGGGTGACACGATATACTTTCGAGGAACTTTTTTTTGATTTTTTTTTCAGGCACGAATTGCGAAAATCATATATGATTCGTATAACGAATCATATATGATTTCATGAGATTTCATGAAATCATATATGATTTGTGATTCTAACGAACTTTTATTCAATTTTGTTTCAGTCACGAATTGCGAAAATCATATATGATTCGTGTGACGAATCATATATGATTCGTATAACCAATCATATATGATTTCGTATAACGAATCATATATGATTTCATAAAATCATATATGATTTCATAAAATCGTATATGACTTCATAAAATCATAAAAAAAAGTTCGTCGAAAGTACATAGTGTCGCCCCTCTATAGAAAGATAATTTAATTCTCGTCGCGATGATATGTTTTGTTTTGCGTAACGATTAACAGTGTGTGAGATATTTAATTTTTTTAAAAAAGGTGGAAAGTGGTGTTTTTTTATTTTTGATGAAAAAATGAGTGGCTAAGATTGGTTCATTGGGTCTATGACAAATATTGAGTCTATATTGAACTTTTGGCATTGAACTTTTGAAATCGACGGCGAAAACTGAAACCCGAACCGGTTGGATCGGGTTCGGGGGCGGGTTGACATGTTTGGATGCGGGTTTTGGTATTGATAATTTTTTTAGGCGGGTACGGGTTTGGTGACAGGTTATAGTAATACCCGCCTCGATTACCCGTACCCTTACCCATACTCGTTTACCCGAATCCGTACTCACTTTATTGCTATTATAATTAATTAGAGTACATATAAAATATATATAATTTCTTCCATTGTATTTTTTATATAAGTATCATTATTATATACTCTCTCTGTCATATATTAAGTGTCCAGTTTGATTTTTTGAAGTATTTGTTCTACAACTTTGACCGTAACTAATTCTTTTTGTGTTATATAATACTTGATTCAAAATATATATAAATGGATTGAGTTTTAAATGTATTTTTTATTAATATAATTTTCATCAAGTATTATATAACACAAACAAAAATATTTATGGTCAAAGTTGAATAAAAATGACTTCAAAAAGTCAACTGGACACTTAATATGGGATGGAGTTAGTAACACATTTGGATGTTGTACATGAATTATTCGAAAGCATTAAATCGTTTGATAAGGTATTCGTTTTCTTTAACTTTAAATTTTTTGAATATATTAGGGTGTTTTGCTTTATTTTGTCGATGGGTTTTAGTGTGACTTAATCTTGATATCCACCATTTTGCCCATAGAATATTCAATTGGGGATACCCGATACCCGTGAGGAAACCCAAAAAACCGATGGATAATATTAACTGGGTACCCAGCGGGTAATGAAGCGGGTACGGATGTGGATATAATAAACGGGTACGGGTACGGGTACACTAAAACCCGCCCCGTTGTAATCCCCAGTTCGAGTCAAACGTGTTTGATGAGTTTAGGTTAACTAATGGAAACTTGGCAAATACCAATATCTATAAACAAATTATCAAAGTGAACTATAATACAAGTGTGTTTACGAAAATGAACAAAAATGTTCTTGTTTACAACAATAGACCATGGGCACTTTCAACCTATGCACGCCTCACTTTGCCTCTCGCCTTGTTCTTCCTCTCTCGCCAGGCACCAAAAACAAGTCTCTAGCCTCACTTTCTCTTTCGCCTGGTTCTCCCTCTCACCATTTATTTGCAGACTTTCCTTCTCGCCATGATAAGGGGGAGCATTTATTTGCACTCTTCTTATTTTTGTAAATGAAATACTTTCTCTCTCGCCATAAAGATGCATTTATTTGCATTGTTCTTATTCTTATAAATAAAAAAGTGATGCAAGTGATAAAAAAGATAGATACCATTAATGCAAAAATAAGGCAGGAAAGACACAAGACATGTGTTTTAATGCTTCTTTACCCTTATCATTTTTAAAAGTATAACATTTTTTACTTGTTTTACTATCTACCCATTTACCCCTATTTAATATTTCAACTTAATAATTATTTAAAAACTAACTCTCCACTTATCTTTAAAAGTCAAAACCATGGACTCCATACTTTCATTTACCACTTTTCCAGTGCATTTTTCTTCTTCTTCCACCATTTATTATCCATAAAATCCATCATAATGTTGAAGTGAATTTGACATGTCTTTGTCTTAACTTTGCCAACAACCTAGGTCTGGTAAATGATGTGTTGACTTTGTGGGAGAGAAGTGGACATGTCTTATATCTTAAATTTGTCAACAACCCGAGTCAACAAGCAATAATGCCAATGATGTATCTTAAACTTGCCAACAACCTCAGTCAGAAAGCAATAATGCCAATGATGTATTTAACTTTGTGGAAAAGAAGCTGACATGTCATGTGTCTTAAATTTGCCAACAATAGGGGTGTTCACGGGGCGGTTCGGTTCGGTTAGTTGGACAATTTGAACTATCCGACGCGGGGCGGGTAATTTATTTTACTACCCGTAACCGAACCGTACTAGACGGGTAACCGGACTTGCGGTTACCCGAAATGAGCGGTTACCCGCGGTTCGGTTCACGGTTAACCATTCTAGACGTTTTGTCGAGTTTAACTCCATGAAAAATAAGTTGATCTAGTTAGTAAAATGTCAATTTAGTATAAGTAATGATGTAGTCAAATAAACGAACACACGAATTGACATAGTAAAAAAAAGAGATACCAACCTCACTCTAACGAATGTAGTGAAACTAATGAGATATCACAAATTGAATCTGTTGATTCACCCGAATACCAGAAACAATCTTTCAACTATAGTTGATTCAAAAGAATACCGATAATTAGGCAAACTCCAACAACCGTTGATTCGAACGAATACCGATTATTAAGAGAATCTTAGCAAAACCGTCAAAAATTGATTAAAGCAAAGCTTTATTACCAATATCAAAATATTAAACCATATCCTACACCAAATCATTACCCCCGATCCCCCCCACCCTCCCCCCCCCCACCTCCTTTTATAGGAGAAGAGCAGTTGCTTACATGTTACCTTCTAGGGCGATGTATGGAATATAAGAATAAAATAAACATAAACTACGAAACTACAATAATTACGAAACCTAAAAAACATGACATATGATGGAAGGCACAATTGGCTTCATTCTCCCCGCATCAAGTAATGATCATTTAATGGATAAATTAAAGTCATATTAAACTTATTTCGTTATTGCATTCAAATTAACATACCTAACAAATTAACAAAAAATAATTATTCAACGTTTATAGGTTACGATACCTTAACCAATTTTCACACATAGATGCTTAGTAATGTTTACTTTAGAAGAAAAATTTATTATCCATAAAATCCATCATAATGTTGAAGTGAATTTGACATGTCTTTGTCTTAACTTTGCCAACAACCTAGGTCTGGTAAATGATGTGTTGACTTTGTGGGAGAGAAACTTATATCTTAAATTTGTCAACAACCCGAGTCAACAAGCAATAATGCCAATGATGTATCTTAAACTTGCCAACAACCCCAGTCAGAAAGCAATAATGCCAATGATGTATTTAACTTTGTGGAAAAGAAGCTGACATGTCATGTGTCTTAAATTTGCCAACAACCAGAGTCAACAAGCAATAATGCTAATGTTGTATTAACTTTGCGGAAGAGAAGTTGACATGTCTTGTGTCGTAACTTTGCTAACTACCCAGTCCAGAATGATGTAACTTTCTGAAGAGAAGTCGACATGTCTGTGTGTCTTAACTTTGCCAACTACTAAAGTCAAGAATGATGTAACTTTCTGAATAGAAGTCGACATTTGTTATGTTTTAAATTAGCCAACAATTGTAATCAGCAAGCAATAAATAACATGTTTTCAAACATACAAGCCAACAATCAACAAAAGGGGGAGGGGGGGGGGGGGGGGGGGGGGGGGAGGGGGGGGGGGGGGGGGGGGGGGGGGGGGGGAGGGGGGGGGGGGGGGGGGGGGGGGGGGGGGGGGGGGGGTGGGGGGGGGGGGCGGGGGGGGGGGGGGGAGGGGGGGGGGGGGGGGGGGGGGGGGGGGCGCTTAGGTTACTAAGGTGCGCTTCAGTTATTGTTTTTTTTTTTACTTTTTTTTCTTTAAGTGAGGCGCACAAAATAAAGGGGAGCACTTTGTCGTTTAGAGTGCTCCTCAACAATTTATATGAAAAACTCAAGCGTTGAATTTTTTAGAGTGTTCCCGTTTGTCTTTATGTGAGGCGCACAAGAGAGGGGAGCACTTTATCGTTTAGAGTGCTCCAGAACATTTGGTTTTGTAATTTTTGTCTTTAGGTGAGGCGCTTTAGAAAGGAAGGAGCACTTGAAGTGCTCTTTGGTTGTCTTTATGTGAGGCGCACAAGAGAAGCCAAGAGCTCTTGGTACTTTAAAGTGCTCCTGAACATTTATTTTTGAAATTCTTTGTCTTTATGTGAGGCGCACAAGAAATGAGAGGAACACTTGGTCATTTAAAGTGCTCCTGAACAAACACTCCGGCGCACCTCATGAAAATTATTAAACGCGCCTGGCTAAATGACCATCCATTTTGACACATGTCTTACTCTAACGGTTAATTGAACAGAAGTTCATTTTGGTAAAAAATTTGTGCTCCGTTTCTTTTCGTAAAATACTACCATAAAGTGTCCATATAAGAAATTTTCTCGTAATTGTACATTTTTTTAGTTTGACTAAAAGCAAGTAGCAACATCATACCTATTACGGAGTGTTATATAACTTTAAAAAATGTAAAGAAGTTACAAGTAAGCCGATTTTTTTTAACAAGTAAGCCGTAATTAGCGGTACCCAATCCCGTCTTCCACGAGATAATGAGTAGGTAAGATGTAGACAGTCTTACCTCCAACAGAGGTAGAAAGGCTTCGGCCTTTTTTGTAGGGAATGAAGATCGAACCCTTACATAGTTACATTTGTCTCCAAAGGATAGGTGTTTTTTCAACTAATACAAACCCTGTTTGTTACGAGTAAGCCGTAATTGTTCATGAATATTATATACTTGTAGCAATCAACTCGTATTCCGTTACTCAAACCATTCAAAGTATGTAAAACTACATCCGATTTTGACATTGTCCAGACTCTAGCCAAAAGTTCAATATAGACCCAATATTTGTCATAGACCCAATGAACCAATCATAACCACTCATTTTTTCATCAAAAATAAAAAAACTCACTTTCCACATTTTTAAAAAAAAATTAAATATCTCACACACTGTTAATCGTTACGCAAAACAAAACATATCATCGCGACGAGAATTAAATTATCTTTCTATAGAGAGGCGACACTATGTACTTTCGACGAACTTTTTTTTATGATTTTATGAAGTCATATACGATTTTATGAAATCATATATGATTTTCGCAATTCGTGACTGAAACAAAATTGAAAAAAAGTTCGTTAGAATCACAAATCATATTTCATGAAATCATATATGATTCATTATATGAATCATATATGATTCGTTATAAGAATCATATATGATTTTCGCAATTCGTGACTGAAAAAAAATTGAAAAAAAGTTCCTCGAAAGTATATCGTGTCACCCGTCTACTGAAAGATAAAAAAATACTCGTCGCGATGGTGTATTTTTTGTTGTGTGACGATTTACCGTTTGTAAGATATTTTATTTTTAAAAAATAGGTGGAAAGTGGGTTTTTATTTTTGATGAAAAAATAGATAGTTGAGATTGATTCATTGGATCTATGACAAATAATGGGTCTATGTTGATCTTAACTCCAGACTCTAATCACAGTGAGGTCATTCAAAGATAAGAGTAGCTGTATCACTTAGGTTTCGTTTGTTTTTTTAGAGGTTTTACCTCTTCATCTACAAACCATGTCTGCTGAAGAAGAGGTACATAAGTCTTCATCTGCATGAAAAAGACCGTTTGTTTTTGTTCTAATTAAATACTTCTTTCATTTTTGTTTCTTTATCTTTTTACTAGTGTTTTTTACGTTTTCGTCAGTTTTTTTACGTTTCCGTCAGTTTTTTACATTTTCGTTATGTTAGTTTTATTTTTTTTTTTTTACGTTTCTTAGGTTTTTTTTACGGTTTATACAGTCAGCCAACTTAGGTTTCGTTTGTTTTTTCAGAGGTTTTACCTCTTCATCTGCAAACCATGTCTGCAGAAGAAGAGGTGCATCTAAGCTCTTCATCTGCAAAGAAGAAGACCATTTGTTTTTTATTTCTCTTGAAGTACTTCTTTCATTCTTTTCTTTTTCTTTATCTTTTTCTCTAGATTGTTTCGTGATTTGAGCATTTAAAATTTTACGTCAGTTTTTTTACGTTTGCGTTAGTTTTTTTACCTTTGCGTCGGTTTTTTACGTTTTCGTCTAATTTTTTACGTTTTCGTCTGCTTTTTTACGTTTTTGTCAGTTTTTTATGTTTGCGTCAGTTTTTTACGTTTTGGTCAGTTTTTTTACGTTGTCGTCTGTTTTTTTACGTTTTCGTCAGTTATTTTACGTTTCCGTCGGTTTTTTTACGTTTTCGTCTGTTTTTTACGTTGTCGTACTTTTACGGACGAAAACTTGAAAAAATGGAGGAAAACGTAAAAAACGTGCGAAAACGTAAAAAAATGGAGGAAAACGTAAAAGGACAGACGCAAACGTAAAAAGACAGACGCAAACGTAAAAATAAGGGCGAAAACGTAAAAAAATGTACGAAAACATAAAAAAACGAACGAAGACGTAAAAACAGGCAAAAACAGATGAAAAAATAAATTAACGGACGAAAACGTAAAAAACCAGACGAAAACGTAAAATAACTGACAAAGACGTAAAAATACAGACGAAAACGTAAAATAACTGACGGGAACGTAAAAAAACAGACGAAAACGTAAAAAAACGGATGAAATTGTAAAAAAGCTGACGAAAACGTAAAAAACAGACGAAAACGTAAAAAACTGACGATAACGTAAAATAAATGACGAAAACGTAAAAAACAGACGAAAACGTAAAAAATGACGAAAACGTAAAAAACTGACGAAAACGTAAAAATGATGACGAAAACGTAAAAATACTGACGAAAACGTAAAATAACTAACGAAAACATAAAAAAACAGACGAAAACTTAAAAAAACTGACGAAAACGTAAAAAAACTGACAAAACGTAAAATAACTGATGAAAACGTAAAAAAATGTTATATATCGTAGAAAAACGAAGAAATCGTAGAAAACGGATTAAAATGGATGAAAACGTAAAAAAACGTACAAAAAAGAATAAAGACGGTTGAAAACGTATAAAGCCAGAAAAAATATGATTTATTTAATTATTGTAGAAAGAAGTGAGAAGAAGAGAGAATAAGAGGTAAGAAGTGAAATATTTTGTCTGAATTTTTGAAGAGGTTAGAATTGACTTTTACCACTTATCTCTGAAAAAAACAAACAAAAATCGTCTAAGAGACTGCAGACATAAGTGGTGAAAAGATGTTAGAATAGGTTATTTGGAAAAAACAAACAAAGCTAGAAGGAGCATATACATGTTACGAACTTGGGCTTTTTGAATAAGCAATGATACTATTGTCATCCATGAATCTCGTGTGTTGGTTTGCTAGTGTGGCACCGATGGCTTGGTGAGCAACTATAAGTGTCGATATAATCCGGTTATCAGAAAAATGTATGTAAAAGATTTTAATCTCTACAGAATATTTGTAAGATATGGATGTTTGAGAAAAATCCATTCAATGTGATGCAGCATCAACTCACACATTTTAATTTATTTCTGCTTCTTTATGTAACCAAAGTTTCTGTAACGCGTACGTGTATGTATACATAATCTAGAAAGAATCACAAACAGCTCAAACTACCGATTCAAGGACCTTGATCTTATTCATTCATCACCAGACATACTACACTCTATAAAAGTTCCCAAGCCATTTATTACAAGGGACGTTTATTAGTGAAATTTGTGTTACCATATAGCACAACTAGACTATATTCGCAACTGAACAAAACGTAAACATTGAGGCCAAGACTACAAAGACTTACACGACAAGCATCGCCTTAGCAATCTCTAGTGCTTTCTCACGACCCAACAACTTTTCTACAATGGCCAATGCAAATTCTATTGAAGTTCCCGGGCCTCTGCTGGTGATAAGTTTACCATCTACTACGACTCTGCTTTCAGCTTCACTCGGGTCTGATAGCTTGTTACACATTGCCGGGAAAGCTGTTGCCTTCTTTCCCTAATTACACAGATAAAACATGCGTAAATCCAAATGAAACAAGTCCCAGCATAAATATTTGGTAATGTAATGGCAGAAAATGTATCAGCAAGACGATCTGAATAAAATAAAAAACGCTGGCAAGATGTGCGGGTCAAATTGGGTGGTTGTATGCATTCAGAATAGGCTTTGGGCTACTTCCAACTCATTTGGCCAATTGACGCATCCCCCTTCTAAATTATTTGTATTTGACCCGTTTGAGATAAACCACAACTCATCGGCCAATCCTTAAGTAAACGCGCCAAAATTGCCACCTTTAGAGAGAACAAATCATTGATCTAACTATGTGCAAACTTGAAGGCGTATTAAGTCATGTTATTTGTTGTAGAATCTCGTACATGTCAATGTCACAAGAGGTACTGAGCACTCTCTCCAACAGATCCTAAAGTTTGAATTACTTTTCCACTGACATCATTATTTGTTTCTCGACATGGTACGACTGTTAGGTATTTCACTGATAGCATAACTATATTGTGGAACCGAATGTATGTCAATCATTTCAACTCCATGACACCGAAGAGGGCATTTGTTTTAGTTTCTAACATCATTCTTCCATTTTCCCATTTATTGAATCTCTTATATGATTTCACTATGCTGATCAATTCATATTGGAACAAGTGCAATGGCATAAAAATATTGCTTGAGTCATAGGGATGGATACCTTGAGTAATCCATGGGGCTCCAGCACAAGAGCCGGAGATGCACATATTGCTCCATAGTATCTGTCAGACTCACTCTGCTTCTTCAGCAAATTTACAAGTGTTTCCGAGTCTGCAAATGCTTGGGCACCACCAAGTCCACCCTAAGAAGGTTGACAACATTAGTCAGACCGTAAACGTTGCTAACAACTTATACACTGATGGGATATCAACTTACTGGCAATACGATCAGGTCATAAGAAAGTTTAGCAGCCTCATCAAGGAGCATGTCTGCAACTAGCTTTACTTTACGTGAAGCCACAATTTCGAGTTTATTCCCAACAGATGCCACCACAACTTCAGCTTTTGCACGTCGAAGAACATCAATGATCATAACAGCTTCCATCTCCTCCGAGCCATCGGCAATAGGTACTAGAATCTAAAATTACATGAAAGCATATATCAATGTTATACATTATCCCTGGATAGAAACAAGCTAAACTAACAGGCCCTAATGGTAAATAATGAAATCATTAGAGAATGCTATATCACCTTAGGCACAGAGCTAGACGTCCATTGCAGCTTATTTAGTTCAGTAACAATGAACTGACCGTCATGCTTCAAAAGCATCAACTGAAGGCAAAACAACAGGGTTATTTACTTTATCTCATAAAAAAGCATACATATATGCCCTAGTAAAATAACATGCACAAAAATCAGCAACTCTAATGATGCACTGCAAGCAAACTGAAGCATGAAACAAAGCACAAACCAGTGGTCCAGCAACTTCATCAGCTTTCTCTTTCCCGAATAGCTGCTCGACCAGTGCAACTGAGTACTCCATGGCAGTTCCTGGGCCTCGGCTAGTTATAGCTGTTCCATCCTGCTGGACTCGTGACTCCACTGTGGTTGCAGATGATGATAGCTGCTCCATGAAGGCCGGATAACAAGTTGCCTACAAAAAAGAGTTATATGACTGCTTGTCAACAACAGGAACACATCACAATAAAAAAATTGGAAGAAACCATGGTAAGCTTATTACTTTTAATCCCTTCAGTAGGCCCCATGACCCAAGTGCAACAGCAGGAGCTGCACAGATTGCAGCAAAGAGTCGACCTTCTGACGCTTGCTTTTTCACTATATTCTCCAGCGTGTTATTGTCTTTAAGATTAGTTGCACCTGGCATCCCTCCCTACAAATAAATTTGAAAAAAGGCTGAAATGCTGTCATGAAATTATGAAAAGAACAATAAAAAGTATATAATGTTCCCAAAAAACAAGACATGGGCCGTTATTACAAACACATTATACATCAACAACAATACAGCCGTACAAGCACAAGACTATAGTGTACTTGAGGCAGCAATGGCTAAGAAAGCATAAACCACAACTTTACATAATTAGGTCTACCTAAAACTTCGAATGAACTCAAACACTGTACAACAATCAACTGTACAAGATATGAAAGTCCACATACTATTCGTCCATCTAGTGTTTTACATCAATTTTCAATAAAATCATCTTCTAAGATTCGACTACAGTTATCAGACGCAAAAGCAGTGGATGCTCCTCAGTCTATCAAGTGTGGTTCCTTACGCCCAATATGAAAATATTACAGTTTTATAACACATTCACACCGTTTAAGAATAAGATCAGATGCCATTGTTTGTGGTAAATTAGTCATCTTCAGAGTGAAAAGTAAAGCCAGCCAAGTGTGGTAACGAAAAGTAGAACCCTCGGCTTCAGGGGAACTCATGTTATTCATTCAATAGAACCCTCGGCTTCACACTTATATGATTGTTTTCAAGTTCACTACCTAACTCTTGGTTTTATTTTCAACCTTCCTGGACCGACTCTAGTAAGATTTGCTGTTGGCAATTCAAAAAACTTACCCTACAATGAAACAAACCAAAAGTAGCATGCCACAACCAGCGTAACAGCAAGTGGTTGTTTGTCAAGGCAGATCATACATGCTATACCATCTCCGTAACTACATGTAACTACATATTATACAAATGATGCAGATGGAAAATCAAGCCCATAACATGGAACTACGTATTATACAAATGATGTAGATGGAAAACATCATAGTTCCACTACCTAAAAGCATGCTCATTCAAAACGAAGCTAAAATCAATGTGAAATTGCTTAAATACAGAATCACATCTGTAACATGCCACTAGGAAACCATTCGGTATTAAAACTTTCATCAATCCATTTTCTTTCTTTCTATCCACTAAACGACAGCTACTGCTACGCAACCCACCCCTACTCTTCCATTTCGAGTCACAATTCACAACAAACTATCGACTCTCAACATACCTAGTCATGTGAAACTTAAATTTACCTTACTACCAACTCTAGCAAGTTAAAGCATTACTTACTTATTTCCACAATCACACAATTCGTGCGCAACCAAAGATGTCTCAAAAAAGTAGCTAACTTCCTTAGCATATAAAAACCAATAGCCGAATTAATTTATACATCTCCTAGGAAACATTTTAACTCAAGTTTCATATCACACAATTTGTCTAAACTAGTTATTCTATCATGTTTTTCTATGCATACTTATTTCCACGTTCTCGCAATTCAATCACAACTAACAATAACTAACGTAATTTATAGAAACTTATAACATATTTCGGATCATACCGGCAACGAAATAAGATCAAAAACAGTATCAACACAATCAGTAATCAAACTATCGGCCACAATCTTAACACCATGACACGCGTCAACGTTCAAACATTTCTCAACAGATGCAACAGTGACGTCAGCGCCAGCTCTTCGTAACACGTCTATCGTTATCACCGCTTCCATCGGTTCCGTTCCGTTCGCTATCGGAACAAGCACCTGCAGTCATCAAATTCAAAAGTTAGTTACGAAACCCTAACCCTAGGTAATTAGTGAAATAAGAATGATAAAAAAAAGTTAGTTAAATCGGTTATGATAGAGGTAATTAGTGAAATGAGATTGATAAGTGATTAATAATTTATAAAAAATAATAAAGTTAGTTAAAAGTTGGTTAACAGGTAGTTATGAAACCCTAACCCTAGGTAGTTAGTGATTGTGATACCTTGCGTGATGTGGATGCCATGATGTGAAATGATGAGTGGTTGTTACGGCGGCGCGTGGGGGTTGTTACGGTGGTGAATGACGGTGGTTGACGGTTGATGAGTGAGGTATATGGTGAGAGTGAAGTGAGGTGACGTTTGAATGTCGTTCCAAATGCAACCGCTATATTTGTATCACTAGCTGGTTCGTGACAATGTATATCAAACTTCAAGATACTCCAATATGCTTCATGAGAACATATGAAACGACCTTCAACATAATTCTGAATTTCATTTATCACCTGTCCGCGAGATGTTGCTAGTCAGTAGACTATTTCGCCATAGGCCTAGGGACACACGATCGAATATTCTGTATTTACCATACGATATGTCTTGAACAAAATACTTTTATAAGAGCAAACAAGGTTGTTACGTGGACAACATACTATTAATCCAGCTAGAATTCGTTTCTTGTAGCGAATACACTTGTATGCGCTATCTTCCGATAGTGCACCATGACCATTTTCATCAAAGAAGGTCTTCTGATAGAATTTTTTAGGAAACTTCTTGCTACACTTATCACCTTTCATACACGGAGCTTTCAAGCGAACAGCTCCACAGGGACCGTGCATCATCAGCTCTGAAACAACGTTATATCCTTTTGGATCTATTCTTGGATCTGGTAACTCAACTGAAATAAACCGATCAACATCTTCAGCAATTCTTATTCTGCTTGCTAAGTCCACCCAAATAAAAGTGTAGTAGTGTGGTAATCCTCTTTTTTGGAATTCGACTGTATAGAGCACTATAATGAAAGATCCAAAATCAGAAAATGTTAATAACCAAACATAGATAAACTTACAATGTCAAACTAAAATGTAGAGTATCATACATCCAGTTACGTCTCAAAATATACGTTCTTCTTTGAGGAAGGCAATCAAAGCTTGAATATTTTGCTCAAATACCCGGCACACAACATCTGCTCTATCAGAAGCAGTCAAATGTGGATACTCAGACATGAACCTTTTGATCTCCGGCCAGTTAACATTACATGTGAATGTGATGAAAAACTGTGGATTTCCTAACTCCCGGCAAATAGCAAGAGCATCTAAATAATGAGCATACATGTATCGCGGACAGACTGTAAAAGACATAAGAAGGATAATTCTTCCTCCAACTTCATAGGCATCTCGCTCTCCTCGAGAAATTGCATCATACAACCCCGATAAGTAGTCACTTCGAATATCATTTTGTTTTTTTCTTATGTAGTCCAGCCAAGGTTATAAATAGCGTGAAGCGTGACGTAGCGGCATAGCCAAGCCTCAAGCTTTA